>VMDO01014749.1:0-53504 GCA_007922755.1 Pedetes capensis | reverse complement strand
ATAGATAGATAGATAGATAGATAGATAGATAGATAGATATGGTAAAATAGGTATACTATGTTTTATTGTATCTTAATTTCAGGCTACCTTACTCAACTCTAAATAGCTGATGCAACTCTTTAACTCTTTCTTTTATTTATTTGAGTTTCCATTACTTCTTTTATGTGATTCAGCTCCCAAGGACAGGAAAATGATTTATTTTTGAATGCCCAGAATCAACTAAATTTCCTGAGCACAATGAGAACTTAATATATGTTTGCTGATTTATTGTTTGAATGGATGAACATACAAATAAAATACTTGAGATCATAAAGATTTTCTCTTCCCTTCAGATGAGAATGTGGACACCTGACTGCATATTCTGTTCAGAATTCACAAAAGAAAGTTTTAAGAATACAAACGAGCAATACCTCGGGCATCCTTATGCCATTCTGTTATTGAAGGAAGAATTTCTTTTAATATCTTGGACTTCATTTTGGGAGAATTTGAAAGGTCATTTCTATTTATTTTAAGGAAGAGTGAAATATTGGTGGTGGTGTGCGATTTTCTTTTTCCTTCTGTGTGATAAACAGAGCAACATCCTCAGTATGATATCGTTTGAAAGTTGAGGGTGCTGCTGACGGTGGTGAACTGCCTCTGCTAATGAGCTTCTAGTCAATATTTTTACTTAGATCAAACTGTGTAAAAGAGAGACAGGCTCATCAACATTGCAGATGACACTAGCCTTTCAAACTGGAATCAAAGAAGAACATGAGAGGTCAGAGCACTCATTAGAAATCCACTAGTCTGACCTTCAAAACATATAGTGTTGAGTACTGCTTTTGAGTTTAAATAGTCATCTGCACAAGCTAGAGAGATACAGCTTGGCAGCATTTTTAGAAAAAGATTTTGCTTTTAAATGAACACAGGGTAAATTGTGGCTCATTTAGACCATGACTGCTACCACATGAACCTAAACTTAGTTTCTGGGGAAAGATGGAGTCTAGACTATTGGGCTCCATTACAGCTCAGTTGCCTGCAGCCATAGCCCTGTGGCATCTGATCCCGTCATATCTCGGAAGCTAAGCAGGGTGGGGCCTGGTTAGTACCTGGACGGGAGAACACCTGGGAACACCAGAAGCTGTAGGCTTGGGAGAAGGACCTGGCAACCCCCTCCCCAAAATCAATCTGCCATTGAAAACCCTATGCACAGCAGAGAAGCACTGACAATAGTGTTTCCCCTGTTGTACAGAGGGTTGCTATGAGTTGGATACCGACTCGACGGCACCTAACAACAACAACAACAGCTCAGTTGGTAGAGTGCTGCTCCGTAGTCTCTGAGATCCTGTGTTCGATCCCCTGAAAAAATGGGAGAAGAACCAGGTAGTTCACTCCTGAAACAACCTTGAAACAATCAGCTACTAAAAACCCTATGTGGGTCACTGGGCTGGGATTTAGCTCAGTTGGTAGAGCTCTGCGTTGCAGTCTCTGAGGTCCTGAGTTTGATTCCCAGTACCGCAAAAATGAGAGAAGGGCCTGGCAATCCACTCCCAAGTCAATCCCTAAACAGTCAGCCATTGAAAACCCTATGAGGGTTGCTATGAGTCGGATACCGACTGGACGGCACCTAACAACAACAACAACATGTGGGTCACTATGAGTTGGACCCAACTCGACAGCACCTAACAACAACAACAACATCAACAAAAGCTAATAAAACTGTTAGAGTCATTATCCATCATGTTTATAGAAAAAATCATGTGATTTTGCATGAACTCAGTATCATATTTTCTCATTTCATAAGCTATGTCTAAAGAAATGGATTTCTTCCAGTAAAGTGAATGTTGAGAAGTTTGAGGGAACTGTGATCTGAGGGAATGCTATTTGAAAATGGGACGGTTTTCACTTAATTCTCTGTTTATTCCCAAAAGACAAAATAAATATGACAGAAATAATGTTACTAGAAGCAATTTTGACTACAAGTGGAATATCAATAGAGATAATAATGTATACAACTTTATGAGTGATGACCATTTAATATCATCATGACCATTCTGGACAGAAGGATTCCAAGGCTCAGAGGTCTTGGGATTATGGCCTTCTAAACATATTTGACAAAGAAAATCCTCTTTTCTTGTAGTTACCACTAATATTTCTTAGAATGCAGTTCATGAAATGCTGTACTAAATGGCTGTTCATTTCGAAGAGACCATGATAACTAAGAAAACGGTCTGGATTGATTTAATAATAGCCACTGTTCTTGCATTGCTCTAGTGGAAAAGAACATGAATTTAAGTAATAACTTGAATTTGCACCTAGAAATATAGTAACTAACATGAAGCAGAATGTATCCTGCCTCTTTCTTCTATCTCTTCTTGGGGATTTGTGAGAAGGATCAGGGAAGTCTTCAACTGGGCAAAAGACAGGAAGAGAACAGAGGTTTGGAGGGTAGCAGAGGATGAGGTAGAAGAAAGGATTATTAGCCCAGACGTGCCATCTAAATTGATGGTATTTTCCACCTGGAGCAGTACAGATCCTCATGAGCCAGATGGGTTCCGGGGAATTTAGTGAGACTTCTGCAGCTATACTGCCCTGGTGTCCAATCTCATCAGATCTCAGAAGCTAAGCAGGGTCAGATCTGGTTAGTACTTGGATGGGAGACTGCCTGGGAATACTGGATACTGCAAGCTTGGAAGAAAGACCTGGCAACCTACTCCCCAAACCATCAGCCATTGAAAACCCTATGAATAGCTGAGAAACACTGACAATAGTGCCAGGCATGGCACACTTCTGGGTTGTGTTTTGTTCTGTTGTACATAGGGTCGCTATAAGTCAGACATGACTCAAAGGCATCTAACAACAACAACAACAATAATAATAACAACAACAACCTGGGAAACCGAGTTGAGTGCAAATGAGTCACCTGTGGCCTGAATAATTGGGCAGATGAAGTGGTTCAGTCAGGCCCTGTAATGGTGAATTTTATATGTCAAGTTGAGTCGGTCATGGATGCCTAGATATTTGGTCAAACATTATTTTAGGTGTTTCTATGAGAGTGCTTTCTGATGCAGTTAACATTGGGATGGGTAGACTCAGTAAAGCAGATTGTCCTTCTTTGTGTGAGTGGTCCTTATCTAGTTAATTAAGGACCTGGATAGAACAAACAGGTGGAGTGAGAACTTTTGAGGCACTGGGAGCGGGGACATTGGTCTCCACCTTCAGACTGGAACATCATCATCAGCTTGCTTGATTTCCAAGTGTCTGGTTATAGATCTTGGGATTTCTCAGCCTCTATAATTAATTGCATGAGCCAGTTCTTTACACTCTCTCTTTCTCTCTCTCCCCATCACACACATACACATACTCTCTCCCCTCCCTCTTTTAAAATCTATTATTTATCTAACATCCATCATCTAGCTATCCAGCCATCCTATTTGTTCTGTTTCTCTGGAGAACTCTAACACAGACTCTTTTTGGGTACAAAGGGAAAAAATACTTACTCCAGTTATCACATATTATTCAACGATTATCATGGAAATACATTTACATGGAAGACTAGGAAAAACTGAACATTCTGGTCTAGATAGAATGAGGCTATAGATGGGATGTTAATATGTTTTTAATCTACCCAGTTACATTGTGGATGTCTGTTCAAAACTGTACTTCTTAGAGACTTTGCTGTTGTTGTTAGGTGCCGTTGAGTCGGTATCCGACTCATAGCAACCCTCTGTACAACAGGGGAAACACTATTGTCAGTGCTTCTTTGCTGTTCATAGGGTTTTCAATGGCAGATTGATTTTTGGGAGGGGGTTGCCCGGTCCTTCTCCCAAGCCTACAGCTTCTGGTGTTCCCAGGCGGTCTCCCATCCAGGTACTAACCAGGCCCCACCCTGCTTAGCTTCCAAGATCTGACAGGATCGGATGCCACAGGGCTACAGCTTCAGGCCTCTTAGAGACTTACATTATTTATCTTGTGTACATTTTTATGTGCTTCATAGACCTTGCTTGCATGTAGATTCTGCTTACTTATACTTCTCTCTTTTATAGGATGAAACTCTATCTCATTTCACCTCTTCAATTTAGTCTCCACTTCTGTCTCATTCTTCAGGATATAGCAGTTCCATTTTCTAAAGGTAAAACATAATGGCCCCAGCTGTATCTTTTCATGCCAGCCACATCAAAAATCACTCATTTTCCTTTAGTTTGGGCTTCTGTAGTTAGATCTTAAAGATCTATATTGGTCCAATCAACTGGTACTAGAAAATGGATGGTCATAGACTATAAGATATGGACATCTGGGCTTTTTCTTCAGCAAAAGGTTATATGTAGGCAGCTTCCCTTAGAAGAGCTTTGGTGTGACCTAAACTCTAATTTTTATGACTGAGACACTGCACACATAGGAAAGGATGAAGGGAAGTGCAGGCATTGGGGAAGTATCTTAGGGATAATAAGCTCATTTCACTTTATAAGGTGATGATGCATGTGCCTGGCTCTGGTTCTTTATCTTATGTTTCTTATCCAAAATGATCAGAAAATAGTCTTAGGAGTATTTACAACCTACCCTAAGTACCAAAGAAACAACCTATTTGATAAATAAGTATACACTTAGTTGTTAGGTGCTGTTGAGTTGGTATCTGACTCATAGCGACCCTACATACAACAGGGGAAACACTATTGTCAGTGCTTCTCTACTCTTCATAGGGTTTTCAATGTTGAATTGATCTTTGGGAGTGGGTTGCCACTCAGTCTCCCAAGCCTACACCACCTGGTGTTCCCAGGTGGTCTCCCATCCAAACACTAACCAGGCCCGACCCTGCTTAGCTTCCAAGATCTGACAGGATCAGATGCCACAGGGCTACAGCTGCATGCTAAGTACACACTAGTTCATTGTTTATATTTGTATAAATATTAAAAACATTTAGTTTTCTTTTTCTACTGTGCTTACCCTGCCATACTCCCAGGCTCAGCTGGGTTCTTCATCCCTAGGAAAATGTTCCCGATGTGCTGATGTTTAATGGTCCCTCCTGCTCTGAGCTCCAGCTGCACTCACAGCCTTTGACAGAAGCTCTTTGGAAGAAGGGACCATAGACTCTTCTGTCTCCCGTACAATCCTTAGCCTACTCACCCACCTTCTTTACCCATACTCATGATGGGCAGTGGTTGGTCAGGTCCCGAAGGCTCTCCCAGAACTGTGCCAGAATGCAGGGGGGCAGCTTCTACCACCAGGAGGCCAGATGTTTATGATACTCTTTGTCCAGGGATCTCCCTCCAAATTTTCTATGATTCTTCAACTCATCCAACTGGAAATCTTTCTGAAAATGGATATCTTATATCAATCAGAAGTTATATTCCATATCAATAACACTTGCCCTTCTATGAGGAAGGAGTGGCAGTGCAACAGTAGGGAGCTCCTTGTGAGTGCAGAAGCCGCTAAGTCGTGGCCTCTTCACTGGGCCTCTTCACTAGGAGAGGGATTTTCACCACACCTACCAGCCAAATGCTGGGTTGTGGACTTCTGATGGGCTCTCTTGCCTTCTTCCCACTTGTAAGGAGAAAATTCGGGTAACAAGTCTTTGTAAATTACAAGAGATGTTATTTGAGAGCCTATCTTCTATTTGTAGAGGGAATTCTAATAATTACCACTTATTAGTGCCTTCTGTGTGCCTGAAACAGTTCACTAATTATCTAATCATAATGATAAAAACAATAGCTAACATCTACTGGCTACCTACTATAGGCAAGACAGTGCTTTATGTTACATATAAAATCCTTTCCACATTAAATTTTGTCATTGTGAGAAGGTAAGAGATATTTTTCTTCTTTTACAAATTAGGAAGTCAAATTCAAGAAGATCAAATGAGTTGACTGAGGATACCTGTCTAGGTATTGATAGAACTTAGACTCACGTCTGGCTCTTCACAACTCCATATTGGGCCTTCTTCCCACTGCATGAGGCTCTTACAATTGCAGAGAATGGAGGTTCTCTTAGGCCATACACAGAAAAATATGGGCTATTAGTGGATACTGGAGGAATAGCTCTGTGACTAGGAAGCTCTCTGGGACCCAGGGACCCCCTCTCTGTGCAGGGGGTCTTACTTTTTTGCTTTGTTCTCAACTTATACTTGTCTGTCTTGTCCTCTCTGGAGTTGCTAGTGCAAAGACAGAGGGTTTCTGCTTTGATTGGTTGATATCTGCCACCTCCTTTGGGATGTGCCCTTAGTGACAGGCCTTCTGATGGTCTGCTGTTTAGTTATGGGAATCCACTCTCTGGGTCAGGCGCCAAGGCTGGCTTAATGAGTCACCAGCTCTGCATGAGACTTGACCTGGCACTGTGTCTCTCAACCAACATCTGTGGGCTGGGAAGTTCTGGCCGGATGGGACATTGGCCATAGTACACTTTGGTCTGGTCAGGAAGCCATGTTTACTTACATGAGTGGACCAAGGAGGAAGTTTATCAGCACAGCTTAAGCCATACTCAAAACAAAAGAATCTGCACTGTTACAGAAGATGCATTACTATTGCCAACAGAAAACATATCTCTGTCAAGTGCTAGGTGGGAAAAAGAATGATGTAGCCTTCCTTGGATCTATTTTGAATTTATAACCTTTATATATGGCTAAATTATCATGAAGTCTTTGGTGAATCATAAAAGACACATTCTTTGAAAACACCACCTCCCATCATTAGTTTTATGACTAATCCAGTGTTCATTAAAATCAAACAAATCTCAGTCAGATTTTGTGCAAACAGCAGACAAGGCAATATAGAAGACTAAGAAGTCAGAAGACAGCTGGTCCCACGTATGCCTCCTGGACAGGAGGTACGGCTGTCTGTTGCAGGGCCTGCTTGGGGCCAGGTAGATGGAAGTTTGCAGATGATAGCGGCAGCCTGAGCACAGAAGCTTAGAGGGAGTCTAAGACTGGAGACTAAATTCTAGGCCACTCACTCATGGACCTCCTTCATCTCTTTCTACTCAATTTCTTCAAGTCTGTAGGGAGTAGCATTGTGCTAGCAAAACTCTCACCAGGGCAAGTAATGGATTTGCAGTTGAGCTGGGAGAGAGACTGTGTACCATTTTGAAATGCATGCTGAGGGGAAAAGAACAATTCTGTTTAACCTGTATACATAACTCTTTCCTCCTGGATCCTGTAAAAGACAAAAGTGAATTCCTGATGTTTCTCTCCACCCCACCCTATCTCTGTGCTCCTGTAAATCCTCCCCTCAGGTCCCTGAATGGTCTCCCCCATTTCATGTACCTGTATATCCCTCACTCTGACCACATGCTCTAGCTTCTCTCTATCCACTCATATTTCCTTCTACCCAAAGAAAGGTCTCGAAATAGTAAAGCTATTTATTAATTACAAGTCTTCGTAAAACAAAATAGATACACAAACCAGAGAAAAAGTTAAGAATGAAAACAACCCAGGTCCTTATCTATTTTGTGTTTCTATAACACAATACTGAGCCTGGATACTTTGCAATGAATAGAAATGTATTGGCTCAAAGTTCTAGAGACTGAGATAGCCAAGATCAAGGCTCCAGCATCTGGCAGGGGCCTTGCTGGGCAGCACAAGGCAGAAGGTTGGAAGAGCAAGAGTGCAAACCCACTTTTGTGACCCCTTTGTACAATGGCATTCATCTGTTCTTGAAGGCGGAGCCTTAATACCTCCCATTAGACCTCTCCTCCCAACTTTTTCACATTGGGGACTAAGTTCCCACCATTTGAATTCTGGAGGGCACATTCATGCTATAGCACTTAGGTAAAATTTTAGTATTTTTTGTTTTGGTTCGAATTTTCCTGCATTGCAACTCTTCATCATTTCAAAGGCACAGATATTTATAGCTCTTATGGGGTCTTTTGGGCCTTGAGGACAACTTTCTACCGATAGCTCTTAACTAAAGAGTAGAAATCTTTAAATTGCCTTCTGTTCACTTTCAAAAAATCCAAAATAGTTTTAGATTTTTTCAACTGTCAAGTCATGGTGCTCTTTTTAATGCATGCAGCTTGCATTCAGCTTGAGTAGGGAGAGATTCCAGATGTCCATATGTACCATCTGCATCCTCTGTGCTGATCTTTCTCCAATTGGGTGGTTTGAATTCCCCTTGATTCCTCATTTGCCTTGTTTGGAAGGA
Source organism: Pedetes capensis (assembly GCA_007922755.1). NCBI lineage: Eukaryota > Metazoa > Chordata > Mammalia > Rodentia > Pedetidae > Pedetes > Pedetes capensis. The sequence continues at coordinate 45,393 of VMDO01014749.1, read as the reverse complement.
GACAAATAGTTCTCAGTCCTGGTAACACATTGGAATCTCTTGTGTGCTAAAAGAATACTAGGTACCAGTAGTTGAGGAATGTGTCCTCAAAGATTTAGGTTTTATTATGTAGGGTAAGACTAAAGAACCAATATTTTAAAAATGCATCCCATGAGGTTTTAATATGAGTTAACTGGTCTTTGGAATCTCTTGCAGTTTTGTGAGTCTAGAGGGAAACAAAATCCTGAGTTCAGCTCCACCTATGGTAGATGTTAGATGTAATAGCTTTTTATGTTTTTATTCAGAAGGCTCTTGCCATCTTGTCAGCCTTGCCTCTCTTTTGAAGAATCATTTTTTATTTTTTAAAGGGTTTGGATCATTTCTCACTATAACTTTATAAATGCCTTTAAAGACAAAGATGAATAATCGATTTTGAAAAGTTTCACAACTCCAAAGCAACAATAGACACTGTTTTTCTAGATAACTGTCCCATTACCAGGGGATTTCCATTGCAAGGCTTGCTCATTTGTATCCTGTTTTACCAAGTGGACAGCTCTTACAAAGCATGAAGGATGGATTTATCTGAGTTAAAGAAACAACAATGTGATTACTCATGCTGTTCCTTGCTGCCAACTTTCTCTCCTCAACAACACAGTTACAGATCTGCTCAAGGGAATAACATCAGAGATTTGATGGGCCCTAAATTGCCCTCTGCTCATATGTGTCTGATTTGAGAACTAGGTCCAGGCAAGGAGGGACACGGACTTATATTTGCGACTCAAAGAAATAGTGGATGAGGCTTTTCATCTGTGCACTTTTAAACTCTACTTATCAGAAAATATCCAGTAGCAACTTTACTTTGATTTGCCGTTTGATTAAAACACTGGCAATTAAAGAGAGAACATTACTCTAATTAAGTAATTGAATAAAATAGCAAACAGATGCACTCTGGCTGCTGTGGATAGCCATCCCTATTTATAATGGTGAGCACAGCAAAACCATCTGGACCTTTTCTGTATTCTTTCACTCAAATTGGTTTCTGTTTTTGAGATGTCACTCCAGGAATTTCCATATCATTAAGGCTCCTGCTTCCAATAGGACAAGGATAGAATAGAGAACAGTGTTAATGGTATGAGTGATGAAATCCTCTTCTTAGATATCTCATACCTGTCCAGGAGGATCAAAGGGCCTGCCTGTACCTTTTCTTCAGTGCAAGATCATACTCTGATTAGCATACTAGCCTAATATTAGGATATCCTTTTCTATGTAGCAGTCAACAGGATTCATCATCAAAATCTAAATTTCCCATGGGCCTGATAGCCCCAAAGCAGAAACAGGACAGAGATTTATGTAATGAAATAGCCAGCATGACTTCTCTGCCTTTGAGGACTGCTCTGATGTTGAATATGGTACCATCTGCTACTGTAACAGGAATGGCTTGGGGCTTTACAAAGGGGATTGTAATATCTAATCATCTGGCTTTAAACTCTCATAAACTGTGAAAGGTAGACTGCATCAGACATCTAATTATTGGTCTGACAGGTGGTGGGTGGGTTTGTTTGTTTCTCTAAATAGGGAAAAAATTAGAAGGAAGTTTTGGCTCATTTTCCCAAGAAACACCATGTCCATTAGATGCTTCCTTTATCTTTTACTAGGTATTTTCTTGTTTGAAAGAACATATTTCTCTTTCCCTTAGAATTCTTTTGCAGTTAACAATATTCCTTAATTAGTAACCATTCATGTATTATACTTCTTCAAGGAAAGGCTATTGACTACATTTAATTTTCCAGTGTCTCAGGGGATTTTAGACCAAGAGTAGAATATCTCAGACTAGGCCAATTAGAGCTATAGTACACAGCATTTGGTCTCAGAATCTGGCTTCATGACTGCACTTCAATTTCTACTCCAGATGTACATCTGAGTGCTTGAATTTGCTGGCACCTAAGTGGACTGTGGACTGTCAGGGTGTGTATATGTGTGTGGGAGATGGTGGCAAGAAAGATACTCCACATACTGTCCTCCTGACCCACCCCCAAGAGAGTAGTATTATCAATAATACTTAGAATAAGAAATACCTCAGAAAATGACTTGCTCCAGAGAATAGAAGACAATTTTAGAAACCATCTGCTGGATGCATTTGATAAAATGTAGGATAGCGCATTCTCAGTCTAAGGAATAGACAGTGATAAGGAGAGACCAAACTGAAAAGATAGTACAGATTAAGAAGGAAATGGCTAAAGTACTAGACTTTAAGGAGTGCAAAAATCTGTATCTGAATAAAAATCTGCAGTAGAAGGAGGAAAGAAGTGAAATGTACAAAAAATTATAAAGAAAAAATTATCAAAGGTAAACTTAAAATATTCTTTTTAAATGCAGAAGAAAAAGACAAAGCAAAACCATGGAGAAGAGATAATAGACATGGGAATCAGAAAGGAAATATCTAACCTTAGAAAAAGAGTTATTCCAAAATTGTTCCCTCAAAAAAACCAAAATAAAGAGTTATAGAAATGAAACTATAAAGAATATTTGGCAAATAATATTGTGGAGCCAAAGAAAATATGATATTGGTGTTTGCAAATTAAAATGATTACCATAGACTAACCAAATTTAATGACTAATTTCTAACTCTATGACTTTGAAGAAGTTTCTTAACTTCTCTGTGCTTCAGTTTTATAGTTAGTCAAATAAGGATACTAATATCTGCCTCACAAGGTTGTTACACAGCTTGTTTTAGGTTTCAAATAGGTAAATATTTGTGGAACATTTTGAATGGTAACTGGAGCATAGAAAGCCGTATAAATGATTTTAGTGAAGCAAACAAAAAGGCATTTATATTTATAGGCATATTTTCTAGAATTGGTAGCCAACATCAAGTGATTCTCAGTGCCTGGGCTGTTCTGACTTGCTCTTGCACCCTGGTAACTGAGGTCCTAGCCTTCTATAAAATTACAGTGCCTCAACCTCTCTGCTTATCTGGTTGGTACATCTGTTCCTCTGGTCCACGCTTGTTATCCATCCTTAATTTCTTCCATGGGCATTGAGTAAAAATGTATATCAGGCCCATTATTGTAATGCATCCATCTTCTGCCATTCTTTCCCTTGAATAGAATCTTCCCAGTCCCTTTTATGTTTCCATGACACTTCTGACAGGTCAGTTCTGCCTGTAGCCTGTTATACTTCTCAGTTCATTCCTACAACCTGGTCTAGATCTGGGAACTGGTCATCCCTGGTTTGATCCCACCTTCTCATAGGAGGCTAGCTTATATTGATGAGGACTCTGGAGATAAACTGCATTAGTCTTCCTATCCATGGGAGCATTTGATCAACTTGTTGTTGTTAGGTGCCGTCGAGGCGAGTCCGACTCATAGTGACCCTCATAGGGTTTTCAATGGCTGACTGTTTTGGGATTGCCTGGGGAGTGGGTTGCCACGTCCTTTTCCCATTTTGCAGTGCTGGGAATTGAACTTGGGACCTCAGAGGTTGCATATCAGTGCTGTAACAACTGAGCTAAATGCTAGCCCATTTGATCAACTAGGAAGGCCCTTAAATAGTTTGGTTAAGAGGAGACATATAATCAACTTTCCTGGGTTCTAACAGGGTTGGGAAGCTCCACCCCTATGACCTTGCCATTTGCTAGCCACATGGGCTGTCTTTTGGGCTGTCTTCCCTCATTGCTGGAAGCTTTCCTCAGCAGACATTTCATATTACTGACATCTCTAACATCCTAGGATCTCCATTGCAGCTTAGGCTTCACCCTCATATCTTCATGCATTGACCTTTTAGGGGCTCGTTGCAGGAAATCTCACCCTGATAGATATACATTGTCTGGCCTCCCACATTTTTTTCTAGAACCTTCATGCAAGCCTCTATGACCCCATAATGCTTGCATTCTGCATACCTATAAAATCAGTACCAGGTGGATGATGTCAACATTTTCTTCCAGCTCAAGTGGTAGCTCGGCCCCTTTGGACCATGGCTACATTTGCCTCTGAGTACCTAGGCAACTGAACCTGGGAGAACACTTCCCTAGGCACCCCATTTCCAATAAAGTGTCCTTGAGGTGCTGTCTTTTTAAAGAAAAGTCTTTCAAATGAGTTTGTAGTTTCTCATCCTGGAGTCTTCAATGGGTGGGGCTGGCCAATTCCTGATCTACCCTCACAACACCTTTCCTATTGTTTCATTTCAGTTTCACTTTAAAGGTGGTTATCTATTTAATAACCATCATCTGTTTATCTGGAACTTTAAATGAGTTTTTTTCTCTCTAGACTGCATATTTTTTACTTTTTTTCCTGTTCTGGATTTTGATCCTGATTCTCATTATAAATCTAGCTAAAAGCAGCCAATAATAGCCATGCTTCAATCTTAATGTTATGCTTTCTTGAAATTTCTTGTGCCAAATCAATTAGTCTATTACTTTGATTCCAGTCTCATTCAAATTTTTGGGACATGGGCAAAATGAAGACAAACTCTTTGCCACAATATAACATGAATGGCCTACAGTTCAATTCCCAATAGAATCCTTTTTTTCCTCAGAAATCCTGAGAGCACCATCTTGTCTATCTGCATATATGTCAATGTTCTAGTTTTTTGAACTGTCACCATAATTTCCCATCAAGCTCGGTTTATTGCACCTAGGGCTTCTTTAGCTCCCATCCGTAAACTCTTCCAAATTCTTCCCTCAAACCAATTCCTAAGGCTTCAGAACCACATGTTGAGATTTAGACACAGCAATGACCCCCCTCCTTCAGTACTAATTTTTCATGTTAGTTAGCTTTTTTGTTTGTTTGCTTTTCGTGTGTTTGTGTGTGCTACTAGGAAGTTGAACCTAAGGCCTTGTGCTTGCATACTGCAAGTGCTGTACCACTGAGCTGCATTTTTTTTTTTTTTACTTTTTATTTTGAGACAGGCTCACTGTAAGTTATGTAGGCTGCCTCTAGTCTTGAACTTGCCATCCTCCTTCCCCTGCTTCCCAGGTCCCTGGGATTCTAGTTATCACACCCAGCCTATGCGACAAAACCCCTGACAGAACAACTTAAGGGAGAAATGATTTATTTGGTTTATGGTTTCAGAGGACCTCAGTCCATAGGGGTAGAGAAGGCACAGCCAAGAGCTGGAAGCATTGCCTATATTGGAATATCTGTCTTCACATTATAGCTATAGAAGAGAGAGAGAGAGAGAGAGAGAGAGAGACAGAGACAGAGAGAGAGACAGAGAGAGAGAGAGGAAGAGAGGAAGAGAAAAAGAGAGAGAACCAGGGGCCTGGATAAAGCTTTCTAAGGTCTGCCTCCAGCGACCTACTTCCACCAACTAGGTCCCACCTCCTAAATTTCATAGCCTCCTGACACAGCACTACCTGCTGAGCTTTGGAAAATATATTCTATTCAAACCATATCGCTGCCCTTCTGTGAAAGGATTGAGTCTTAGACTTGATTATCTCAACTCTTCTCACCTTTTCATATCTTGTTCATTTGGCTTTGTCTCTATGGATTTACTTAAATCTCATAAATTATAATATAAAATGTCCTTGTATTTTAAAGTGAAACAGTGAGGTATTAAGGGAATTTTCTGAAAGAAGGCAGTTGGGCTATATCCCACAATCATGAAGAATACACATCCATTCTTTTTGGGTGTTGGATATTCCATTGGAAGAGTTTGAAAAATGCTGTTCTAGGCCATTCAGAACCACTCAAACTTCCTGAGCAGAGAGTGGCGTGATCTTGGAACAGAGGGGATTCTTAGCTCTAGAGAAGCATCCACTCTTCTCAGGAATAAAAGTAGTGTAATAGAACAATTCTGGACAACGTTTAATTTTATACCAACATATATGGTACAGAAATAAATGCTGGCAGAGCTCCAAGAAAGGAGAGGTCTCTGTGGGCTGGAAGCCTGGAGAGGCTTATCTGTGAGAGCTGCAGCATGAGATGGACTTAAAAGGAAAGACGGATTTGAGAGGATAAAGACAAATGAAAAAATGGAACATATGAAAGGAACATGGTGCCACCTGCATGCAAATGCGTGTGCATGTGTGTTCATGCCCATGTGTGATGTGTATGTATGTATGCAAATGTGTGTTAGTGGAGTTGCAGCAAGCTGATCAGAATTGACATCAGAAGCTGACATAGAGAATTCTTTCTCACTACATTTAAATATATTTTTAAAAGTGGAGCAAGAGAAAGAGAGGGTGGTTGGTGGTTGGAGATACGCAGTTTCAAAGAAGAAAAGAAAGAGAGATAGAGGTAAGCACAAACAGAAACCACGAGAGTGAGAGGGAAGGAAGAGGAGGGTGGAAGAGGGAAACCTGGGTTGGAGGGTGCAGCATTTGTTCTATGCAGTTCTCTATGTCTGGCCTTACCAGTGGCAATGAGAGCCTTTCTCTATAAAGGGATGCAAAATGAAGCAGGTTGAAGCATCTGGGGTAAACAAGAACACCAAGCAAAGCCATATAAAATGGAAGATTTTCAGCCAGACCTATGAACTGGCTCAGTGGAGTGTGAAGTGTGTTTTGAGGGAAAGATAAAAATGAAGTATTAAACTTTTCATCAATGTTTGAGTTTTTTTTCACTTGAGCCTTATTTCAAAGTGCAGAAAATTCAACTGCCTTTATTTATCATCCCACTCAGCTGTCTCATGTGTGCATTATATTTCTACAAAGTACTAGAAACTCCAGTGACAGATATAATGGAAAACAAGGAACTGTTACGTCCTTCCGTGGGTTTAGCATGGGAGTTAGAAATGGTGGGCAAAGGAGGCTGGATGTGGAGAGTCTCCCCCAAAGGAGGGCGACGTCTGCCCCTGCAGATCTGCTCATCCTTCCAGTCCCCAAAAGCTCAATGCAGTGGGCAACTGTTTCTGGAAGGCTTTTCCAGACTTCCTGCACAGCTCCTCCCGACCCCAGTGAAGTCTGTTTATGTGGATGCTGTCTCCACTGGGCTGCTAGGTCTTGGAGTCAAGGGTAATTCTTATTCATCTTTGAAGCCTTAATCATCTTTGAAGCCTTAGTACAGGCTATAGTTAATATTTGTAAGTGCAAAAGAACTTCTTCAGTGGGTACAGGGAGGGGAAATCAGGTGATTATTGGGGCTGGGATCCTTTTCCTTAAAGGAGAACTAAGAATAACACCGGGGCTAGGATTTAGCTCAGTTGGTAGAGCGCTGTGCTGCAGTCTCTGAGGTCCCAAGTTCAATTCCCAGCACCACAAAAGTGGGAGAAGGACCTGGCAATCCACTCCCAAGGCAATCCTGAAACAGTCAGCCATTGAAAACCCTATGAGGGTCGCTATGAGTCGGATACCGACTCGATGGCACCTAACAACAACAAGAATAACACCTCCATGGCCAGGGCTACTTCCCAACCCCTCCAAGAACCAGGGTAATCACTCCAGCTCTGTGACCTGGCCAGGCTGTTCATCACTACCTGCCTTAGTTTCCAGATCTATAAAGTCAGCTGCATGAAAGCATCCTAAGGGTCTTATTGTGAAGAGGAGAAAGTACGCCACGGTGCCTGTGCCCAGGCAAATGCTCTGTACACATTTCCTTCACATCATTCTCACTGCGCTTAGACCAGGGATCCTGATTTCCTTTCTCATTAGAGCTGGTAGTTATCCAAAAATATGTGTACCTTTGCCCTTATCAGACAGCTGATTTTGCATGTCATTTCTTAGGTTAACAATGAAGACCTGTTCCGTGTGTTCTTACCATCAAAAGTAGATTCTTGGATTGGCTGGGAGCAAGAGCTGTAGTTATCTACGACTGCATAACAAGCTACTTCCAACCTTAACTGCTTTATACAAACATCTGCTGCTGCCTGTGGCTCCATGGGTCAGGAATTCAGGATCTGCTAGTTTATCTCTGATCTATATGGCACTACCTGGCATGGCTAGAGCAGCAGGATCTGCTTTCAAGGTAGCTCTTTGACTTATCCCTGGCTCCTCTGTGTTCCGTGCCACCTCTATCTGGCGTCTTCAGGTTGCTTCCATGTGACTTGAATGTCTCTCCAGCATGGCAATTTTAGGGTAGCCAAACTGCTTATGTGGAAGCTGACTTTATCTAGTGTGACTGTTTTGGGAGTGACTGTTCTATGAGACCTGGGAGGAAACTTCATGGCTTTATATGAACTAGCTTCAGAAGTCACACAGTATCATTTCTGACACTTTCTACTGGTTGGTTATATAGTGTCAGCTCAAATTCACTATAGGAAGGGACTATGAAAGGGAATGAATATGGTGAGGTGTGATTCATTGGGGAGTCACCTTGGAGACCAGCTACCACAGCATTAGATTGCATATATCAAATTCCTCTCTCTCTCTCTCTCTCTCTCTCTCTCTCTCTCTATCTCCTTCTGACTTACTGAAAACTTCCTGGTTAAATTATTAGTGCTCCCTGGCCCTGGTAAATACTATACTAAGAGAGTATATTGTGCTGTTTGGCATTATGGATGGGGAAAATATGGATGATCAATTAACCCTTTTCCCAAATATGTGATCCCCCCGTGTTAGGGGTCTCACCCAGCTTTAAATGAGGGGTATGTTTGAAAGCACACAGTCTGTGAGCATGACTTACACAGGGAGCCAACAGGAACTCAGGAAATCCATGATGGAATAGAAAGATGGAACATACAACGTGCATAGTATTTTTCTTAGAACTCTTAGGACACTGGCAACAAATTGGGGCTTGTAATAGAAATTCATTTACACAAATCAGTGAAAACCAGAGGGCAGGTAGTGGGATTGATGGTGCAGAGTAGGAAGAGAACAGGAAGAATTATATATTAAAGAGAAAATGAGAAGTGGCCATACATTGCAGTTGGCTTGAGGCAGAGAAAAGTAATCTAAACTTTATGGCAGTGCTCCCAATTATTCACTATTGGTGCTAAGAAATATTTGTCAGCTCTCAACTTGTAAATGGAGATAAATCTTACATGTTTGGTTGTGTCACATTATCATTTGGGCTACACTAATAGAATTTCTAATATACTATCTGAGTCCTGCCTCTTCACAAAGCTTCTCCTGACTACTTCCTCTCCTGATGATCCAGCCTCACATTTTCTCCACCACAGTTTGTTTTCACAGCACAGCTAACTAGATTATGAATCTTGAGACGATGGTCTTTTCACTAAATTTCCCCCCTCCCTACCCCTACGTGCATACACACTCTCACACACACATCCTTACACTCTACGCATGTACTTACTGGCTTAAAAATACATGATTTCCTCTTCCTAGAATAGTCCTAAATCCATAGGAAACACCTAATAAGTACTGAATGAAAGAATTTCAAACACGAGCTGCAGAATCAGTCTATAATCTGTAATTCATTCACAATGCCAATCTAAAAGTCTTCAGGTGCTATTAACAGGGATATCTTGATCCATTTGCTATGAACTCTATTGATGGTTGCATTCTTTTAAATTAGCATTTCCCAAAGTGGTTTCTGTAATACGTTACTTTGGAATGTAAAACCTGCTTTCTGCACTTCCGGGAGATCTGCACTTCATAGTGGCCTGTTAAATGCTCTGAGAACACCTGTAGTAAAGGAAGCCATTTGCTGGACAGAACACTTTTCAAATTTACTTGACCACAGGGTATCTTTTTCTAAATGAAAAAATAGTATATATATCAGCACCTGTTCATTTTCCAGGGAAGTGGTATTTAATGGAAAACATTTGAAAATCTAAGCTTTTATTCTTTATCTTGGTCTTATGCTTCCACCATACTAGTTACCTCACTTTGTCTCTGACCTAGGGCTTACCTTCCTGCTTCTGAATGGAAACCTTGATAATCCACCAAAAGATGACTCTTTGGCTAACTTGGCACTGTTTGGGATTGCAGGGGACCATGAAAATACTAAGCCAGCCTTTCATATTTTATGTATTTATTTATTCTTTCATTTATTTTGTGGTACTGGGGAGTTGAACCTCAGGTCTCAGGCATAATTTTGCAATTGCTCTACCAGTGAATCACAGCCCCGGGCCATTTTTTACTTTTTATCTGGAGACAGGGTCTTGCTAAATTATGCAGGCTACCTCTGGCCTCGAATTCAACATCTTCCTGCCTCTGCATCCCGAGGGATTACAGGTGTGAGTCTACATGCCCGCCTCCAATCTTTCATTTTAGAACTGCCAAAATAGTATAGACAAGTACAGAATTATGAATGCCAATGCCAGAATTGTCACTAAAACCCAGAAGTCCCAGTACTAGGGAAAGAACATTTCTCTCCTTTTCTTTTTCTTCCATTCATTGGGAAGCACTTTCCCAGAGAGTTTGCATGTGGGCTCTGCTGGTTTCATTGAGAGTAGGCAGGCCAAAAGCTGGTAGGAAGAATCATAATTTCCACAGGATGTGATTAGTGATTTTGAGGAGTTAAAGGCATGCCCTGAAAATGGAGCAGACCGGCAACTGGAGGCCATACTTTTGGCAGAGGTTGAATGCTGCTTCCAAAACTCCTGGAACAATACAGTGTGTGAACTGTGCCACCCCTCACCTTAAAATAAAGGCTTTGGTTCTCTTGGGCAGATAGGGAATAACTTGATTTTCAAAAGATTTTCTTTGAAACTCTTCCCAGGAGAGAAAATTTGTGGGCACATACATAACCCAGTGGCAAATGAAGGTGTAGGGAACAGTTCAACATGACCCAATGGAAAGACATCAATCAAACACCCAGGCAATGTGGGAATTCCAGAGGTACTATTTATCCTTTGGGAGACTGTGCTTCCCTCCCTTTGAGGCCAAGCTGACTTCTTTCTTTGGGAGGGTGCAGAGTGGGTGAGTTCATTGTGATGGGTTTGTTTGCTGGAGGCTCTGTAATGAGGCTGAGGCTAGGGATAGAAAATGAGGTGACAGAGGTAACCAGAAGCTTCCTACTAGTTACTGGATACAGTCTTCTGTGGGCCCAGTCAGGACACGAGTGTCAGGAGAACACTATGGAAAACATATATGAAGATTTGAAACTGAAAAAACGGGCAGTGGGAAGAAAAGGTTTTGGTGTGGTGTTTCAAATGCTTGTTCCCTGGCTACATGCATGAGCTTTGGAATCTCAAGGGCGTTAAGTGAGTTCTGAGAGACATGGTCCTGCTCTGGTCAACTGTATGCCACAAGATGCTTCCACACTATGAAGATGAGGACAATGAGTAAATTATATCCAAGATTGTCAAGGGTCTCACTGTCTAAGAGAGAGTCAGTAAAGGGAATGGATGTGAACCCACATGCTGTCCTCATATGCATGCATTCCCTAAGCCATATGTGAAGTCAGTCACTGCTGGCTCCTAGGAGTCCTAGGGGACATCCACAGTCTGACCCTTTGGGAAAGGATCTTTGTGCCTTTCAGCCTAAAGAATTATCTAGAGTATTGTCCTTTCCACAGTAAACATTCCCTGGCCCTGGCAATGCACAACGGTGTTCTGGGTCCCTGGCCCTCTATCCAGTAGATTGGCCCATGTCCATTTTTGCACCTTCATTGGGACAGAAGAACACATAACCCCTGGACCTTCAATCTCTTCTCTCTCACTCTCTCACACCCCAGGGATATGAATCCTGGAGTGAGAGTGGAAGAATCCCACTCCAGTGGAGAGAGGTAGAGTTGTTGTAGCTCAGTGTTCATTGGCCAGATCTTTTCTGTGTGGCAGTCAGAAACAAGAAGAGATAAACATGGTGTGTGGGGCTTGAGCTCAAGGAGCCTTCTGTGTCTCACAGGTAGGAAGAGCTTTGGAAAATTTGCCATCAAGTGCAAGACTGTGTGCAGTTGGGAGAATCCTTGTGGGGGAGAGAAAAGGTAGTAAGTAGGTCTGAAGGTGTAAGACATTGACTAAAGCCTCCAAGGATTGTTCTATGCCAGGAAACAATGAGCAGACAGTACTCCCAGGCCTCTCTCAGCTTCTTCCATCCTACAGGGACCCCAAAGAACCCATCAAGAAAGTTTTAAATATATACTTAAAAGTGGTACAAACGTCACGACAGTCCTAGCAAGTGGGAAGGCAGAACACAGGCTTAGGCATGGGAAGGAGAACTGTGTGCTGGTGGCATGAATGGAACGGGGAGAATCTGGATATTACGGATGTTCAAGCCTTGTGAGCTTAGCTCTTGGTCCAGGTGGGAAGGTCCCTGGTAACCAAAGATGAAGATTTGCCTTTTCCATTGACATATGGGCCACCTGGGCCACATTTGTCCCCATTCTCCCACTGCTGCCTTCCTAGGGCCTGTTCAGAAGCTTAGACTCTCCTGAAGTCAGATTCCAACCACACAGCTTCTAGTTGCAATTCAGGATCCTAGGATAGAGATTTTCTCAGCCATGCATTCACTGATTCATGCATTGATGGTAGAATGACCCCCATACCACTATGTCAAAAGGCACATTGCTGGGCACATCTTCCAGAATATTGTTACAACACTTTTTCTACCCTGTGCCCTGGTTATGACAGCAGCAATAATTCACATGGTCCTGTGGTCTTGCTATGGAGTCTCAGAGCTGGAAGGTATTTCAGAGGTCGGTTGATCTTTCTCCTAATGTAGGAAACTCACACAGGTTTGATTTTAGGAATGTGTGACCTGTGTAAAACACAAGATCCTGAACCACTGATAGTTTAAAGCTCTACTGTGCCTATTCTGAAATTCTTAATGATTTTATTTTAAAACACAACATTTTACTTTTGTACTGGGGCCCACAAATTAGGTGGCCAGCTCAGAACACATAAATAGGATCCCAGATTTTATTACAAGAACCTCAGTGATATGGTGCTTACTACCTTTCCATTGTTGAACAACTTAAAAATGCGTTCCTTATATTGAACTGTAAACATTGACATTTGACCAGTCCCCCACTCTGAGGATCAAAGAAGAGTTTTGGGAAAGATGGATAGATGGATGAAGAAATGATCCTGCTCAAACATGAGAAGTGGCTGACTCTTGTTTACTTCCACTAGGGAAAGATGGAGTACCTAAGCAATATTCCCAGAGGCCATATTCATTCTGAGCACAGTCAAAATCTGATTGGAAAAGAAAAAAATCCTCCAAGGAAAATTGGTTCAAGTTATACACCCTGGTAATATGGTGGTCATTTCTGTTTGCTGAATATTTTATAGCTAAAAAACCTACCTTTTCATAGCTTGTCTTACATATTCCATAATTATGATTTATATATACACATCTGTGGTTTATAGATGATGAAAAATACCCATGGATCTAAGTGACTTATCCAGGATCACACATCTAGTATATGGAAGAGTCAAGTTTAGGTTCTATATTATTTAACACAAAATCATCTGCATTTTCTACCATATGACTGGGCTGTGAGCTTTTTGAGGAGAAAAATGTGCAAATCCTACATACAGGGCCTAGAATATTTTTGTAATCATTGTATGATAAAATAATGCAATATTATAATGTATAATAATAATGCTGGCAATAATGAAGGTCTATATGCTATACACCTGCAGCCGTACCACTGTGGCATCTGATCCTGTCACATCTTAGAAGCTAAGCAGGGTTGGGCCTGATTAGTACTTGGATGGCAGACCACCTGGGAACATCAGGAGCTATAGGCTTGGGAGAAGGACCCTGCAACCTATTCAAAAAAAAAAAAAATCAGCCATTGAAAACTCTATGAATAGCAGAGAAATACTAACAATACTGTTTAACCTGTTGTACCTAGGGTTGCTATGAGTCAGACACCACCTTGATGGCACCTTATAACAACAACATATGATATACAACCTGTGAAGAGATTTTTTGTATATTATCAGAATTAATAGCCATCACCAACCTCTGGGAAACACTCTTAGTTTTTCCTCTTCAGAAATGAGGGCACTGAGGCTTATAGAAGGTGAAGATCTGGTCCAAATTCACAAAGATAGTCAGCATAGGTTTCCAGGTGAACGAGTGAAAATGTACCATATTTCTCGTAGAAGCATGGGCTTGGATACAGTAGAGATTTGTCCCTAGCGAGTGGCCACACACACTCTATTGTTGTCCCTTGATGCAACAAAATCCATTATATCTTAAGGCTGTCCATTTTGCCTCTGGACTGCTACTATTGTAAAATATCTTTTGGTTTTGTATTGAATAATTTTCTCTGTAGCTTTCATTCTTTGATTTTAATTCTGCAGTTTCTTGGATCCTGGAATAGTTTTGACTCCTATTCTTTGTGATGTTCCTGAAAAATATGAGGTTGAAAGGTAAAGGTGAGGTTGAAAGAAAGAAACTAAAATGTGTTCAATGAATACCCCACAGAAAATACTGTTACAATCATCATTGCTATCATATTACCACATGCCCTTTATTTACCAATAAGGTCCCATTTACAGATAATAAGAATGCTGTGTAGAAAATTGAGACCACAAGAGCTTAGGTAACTTTTACAAGGTTGCACAGCTAGCAGTCTACAGAATCAGGATTCAAAGTCAGGTCTGTCTGGATCCAAGTCTGTATTCTTTGGTTCACACTGTATATTCTTTGAAAACAATAATAATTTTTCTCTTGGATTTTCTTTTGCTCTGTTAAACTGACATTGTGATGGAAAAATTATGATTTCAGGGAGCCAGGGACGCCCCTCAGGGATGATAACAAGTACCTGTCATTTCCAGGTAATGGAACTGTCTCTGCTCTTCATGATGACCTGTAGTAGCTTGGAGAATGTCCTCTCAATCCCCAACACAATGTGTAACCAAACTGGCTATATGAGTGGCAGGATAGGTAAATAACACATATTCTTATAAACAGAGAGAGAACTATTTACTATTGTATTTATAAAATATTTACCAGGTTCTTATGTCATTTGTTCATGACAAACAGATTTCAGCTAACTTTGAGGTGATGAGCAATCATATTAAACAGATGGGACCAGTAACAAAATCCTGATTAGATAAATGTTTTCTGTAGAACAATGCTTATGACATGTTAGTTAGATTTGCTAGTGGGAGAGCAGTTCTAAGTGTAGAACTGGACCCAAGGTGAAAAGAGCAGTAGACTTTAAGAAATATTTTGTGTGTGCTTGGTTGGTTGGTTTCTGTTTTGTTTTACTTATTTTCTTCTTTTCTCTTCTCTTTTCTTTCTTTTTTCCTGTAGAAGAAGTTCTCTTGCATTCCCCATCAAGGAATTGTTTTGTAGGACTTGAATTTGCTATAAGCCTCACTGCCCAATTACTGAAGACAGTGTTAGGGGCTAAAGACTGTCCTTGTTCAATTTGGTTTCCTCCAAATGCCCAACCCAAATGTACATGACATTTCACTATAGAATCTTCTGTAGTAAGCTTCTGTAGTAAGCCAACTCTATGTGGGTTGTGCACCTCCCAGTCCAGCCTGGATGTTTGGATGGGCGGCACTGCCATGCACACAGATACTAAACGCAATTCACTCAGGACCCTCGGGTGAGGGGCTTGGACTCCTGCAGCCCTTGGGACACCGGAGGAGATGGGAGAAAGGAAAAGCCTCAGGCGCTTTTGCCTTGTAGGGCAAACACCTATGTTGGTGTTCTCAGTGGTCAGGAGGAGAGAGTTCTTGCTTTGTTGGTGATCAGATGGAGAGCGGGTTCTTTCCTTGTTGATTGTCATGGTGGGAGAGTGTTCTTTCCTCACCAAAGGTCCGGGTGAGAGACCAGGAAAGCTGTTTCCTCATTGGTGGTCTGGGCGAGAACGGGGGTCTTTCCTTGTTGGTGGTCAGAGATCTGGGCCAAAAGGGTCGAGCTGTTTCCTTGCTGATGGTCCAGGTGAGAGGAAACTTCCCAAGCTGGGTTGGCTGATCTCCAATTCAAATTTTCTAAAAAAGTTGATATTGCCCTCTTTGCAGTGAACTGTATGGTACATTTTTAATTAAAAAATTATAGCAATAATTACCTTGCAGTGGCTCATTCCCCATGTCTGTGCCTGGGTGCTCAGTGCACTCCTGCAGGTGGCCAGAGTCGTGTATGCCATGAGGAAGAAAGGTCTGCTATGGGTGGGGTGCACCCCGCAGAAAGGTAGCCTCTTTGCCAGAGCCTATTGGGGCTACTGTTGCTACACACCAGTTCATTCCTTCAAGGCTTTCAACTTCTGTCTCCATCTTCATTACTTGGAAAGAAAGCAAGGACCTCAGCAAATGTGGGCTTCGGTATCAGGATCTGCCTGCAACCAGCTGTGTTGACTTGGACATACCTCACACTCTAGTGGCAGCTTCCTTGTGTGTGAAAATAGGCTGTTGTGCATTGACCAGGTAAGGTTTGAAGTGCAATGTTTGGCATTCTGCAAACCATCAGCAAATGGAATTATTATTATCATTATTATCATTGGTAGGATGGGATGGATTGCAGAAGCTTTTGGACTTCAGTGGCTTCTTTTTCGCTTTGCTGTTTACAGCAGTGGTTTTTGTCCCAATGACTTGGCTCCTAGAGGAGGAAGTAGTGGTGAGAAAGATGAGAGAGACCCAACCCACTCCAAGGGTATTTGCCTGGGGATGAAGCACTGTTAGGTGCTGTTAAGAATGTTAATGTTATGATCAGTCATTACTGTAAGCACTGTTAGTATTTTTTCCATAAATGAGCTACATAGTTGGGAATGGGATGTTGGCTTCTCAATTGACAGCCAGGATCCCTTTCCCTTGTGCCCAACTGCCTTGAGTGAGGAGCTGACAGACAAGCAGCTCCTTTTTTGGCAAGTGGTCAGACTGTTATCATGGCAGCCTGGCTGCTTTGAACACTTCATGGATGTCCTAAGAAAAACCACTCCAGGTATGAAGATCACTGCATCCATAGCTGCTGCTGAAGCCATGACTTCTGTTTCAGGAGAACTTGCTTCAGTCATGGCTGATCCAGACAGCTTTCATTAGCTCCTGGAGAATTCACTTCAGCCATGACAAGCCTCAATGAACTCTATATGACCTTGTGTGCCATAGCTCCAGATGGCATCACTCATGTTTCAATTAGTTTCTCTCAGATGTGGGGAGAACTTCCCCCAGTGACTCAGCAAAAAGCATGTGACTGACAGAAGGGCAGTTGTGCACATTCAAAGCTTGTGATTAGTGCACATTTGAAGTTTGAGATTCTACATTTTTTGAGTCTTGTGATTGGTGGAACTGGAAGCCATGCAAAGACAAGGCAATGAATGGTGGAACCTGAAGCTGTGCACAAGCATACCATGTTCCTCTTCTGACTATAACAACAAGGTTGTTTTTTACACTTTTCAGGTTAGTTCAGGAGATTTCTATCCTGTGTACTTCCCTCCAGTGTTGCAACATTAGGCCTTCATATAGGTTCCTCCCAAATGATCTCTCATTGCCTTTCTGTAGTCTTTATCACTGGAAGAGGGGGCTGAGTTGATTACATGAAGAGGAGACAAATCCTGGAGGCTCCAAGGTAAAGGAGGACTGTGGACATACTGAGCAGTTGAGAGACTGCAAATAGCTGAGACCATGAGTCCCACTTTTTGGAAGAGTTCCAGAAAGCTGCCAAGGGTTAAAAGCTAAAGGCCGCAGCACAGAAAACTCAGGAGCTGTAACACTAGCTTCTCTTAAAGGCTGAGAATCCTAATACTGGAAGCTTAGAGATCGTAACACTAGCTGTTTGGTGTAGGGTCACTGGTACTCAAAGTCCATAACAATAAACCTCTGGCCTAATCACCTAGAGTCAGAAGTCTCTAGCTTTGCATGCTTGCAGCCATAAGATTAAGGTTCTTAGGGCCTAGAATTATAAGTCTCTGGGTCTCAACATCTGGCCTGTAAACACCTGACTGCCAACACTGAAGAAGCTGCCCTTTGTCTAGTTGTGATTTCCATTCAAACAGAGCACAAGGACCCTCAGCCAACTGTTCCTGACAGTGGTAGAAGAAGCATGGAGTAATCAAGGAGATCCTGGATTCTTGTCCTCATATTAATCCAAAACTCTGAAGGGGATACTGGCCAAGACTAAGATCTGCATCTACTGACAGAAGCATCATGAAATGACCTCATGGTCCCTTTCACTTCTCCCATTCTTTAATGGAGATGCTTACAGAGAAGCCACTGTATGCATTAGAGAGTACACAGTGATAGCTCAGGGAAATATCCACTTTCATTGCACCTTTTTTATTTCATTCAATGGTCCCAACTACTCTAGAAGGCAAGTTCCTCACCAATTCACCAGGTGGAAGCTTTCTGTCAAAATGTTTCTCTGCCCTCTGTGGAGCTATTAGCAGAGTTTGTTCAGGTAGACCAACTTTACAATCCATGTCCACCCTTTCTACAACAGTTTGAGACCTTTCATGGAAGACTGTCCTTAAATTCAATTCTCTTGCCAACATTTGGGATTCAATCCTTTCAAGGATTGCTCAGTCACTTATGAGTATTTTGATGATATATAAAATATGTTCTTTGCCATACTCCTAACATAGGACAGATACTTTCTTAGAGAAAACTTTCCTGAAGAAGCATATTGCATATTTGAAACTCTAGTATCAAGTGTGGCCTGCAGCCTCAGCCCTGTGGCATCTGAGCCTGTCAGATCTCAGAAGCTAAGCAGGGTCAAACCTGGTTAGTACTTGGATGGGAGACCACTTGGGAACACCAGGTGCTGTAGGCTTGGGAGAAGGACCCGGCGACCCACTCCCCAAAATCAATCCACCATTGAAAACCCTATGAACAGCAGAGAAGCACTGACAATACTGTTTCGCTTATTGTATGCAGGGTCGCCATGAGTCAGATACTGACTTGATGGCACCTAACAACAACAACAAGAAATATCAAGTGTTTCTCTGGTGGTTAGCGAGGATTTTATAGTTATTTTAGAGTTCTAACTAACTTCCAGGCAGCAGTGGGTATTTGAGTCAAACACTGAGTATAGAATTTTGCTGTGCAAAGCAGAGGAGAAATACCCTATATAGGGATATAATTAATTCAGTGCCCACTGATGTGAAATCTGTAATCACTTTTCATGAATTTACAAGGAACACATTTGCTGGCCAACTTAATACTCTCCAAAATTGCTAGGGTCTCTTTATCCACCCAAGGAAGCTGGCTTTTCAACTGGGACATTCTTTGTAGTGGTTTATTGAAGCATAGTTCCTAAGCAGCTTTGTGCAATTCTCTTAAGTTCTTTGAAATTTACCATAATACAGACTTTTACATTTAGCTTCTTTTCTCCTTCAGTACCTTATCTTATTGAGGTTTAGAAATTTATTTTAATGTGTTTTAAAATCTGTATGACTGCAGGAGTGGTTGCCTCATCTCCATTCTTCCTGTTGCCTTCTTTAGTCTCCCTGGTGCCCCCTGCCACCCACTCCAGAATCTCTAATAAGATACTGGTGATCTGACTTCTAGTTTGCAGAACATTGATTGGGACATATTTTCTCTTTGTTACTGGAAAGAACAACATAGTTAAAGGGCAGGAGTTCAAAGGACAGTTTTTTTATCCCTTCTCTCCCTCACGGCAGGGTATCAGGCTAAGTCCAGACCCCCTTTTGAGCATGACATGTATCAGTCTTTGCAAACACCAGTAAATACATTTTCATTGATTTGGGGTTGGCTACAGGATGGTAAGCTTGCAGCTGTACCACAGTGGTATCTGATTCCCTCAGATCTTGGAAGCTAAGCAGGGTTGAGTCTGGTTAGTACTTGGATGGGAGACTGCCTGGAAACACCAGGTGTTGTAGGCGTGGGAGAAGGACCTGGCAACCCACTCCCCAAAATAATCAGCTGTTGAAAACCCTATGAATAGGAGAGAAGCAGTAACAATACTGTTTTACCTATTGTACATAGGGTTGCTATGAGTCAGACACCAACTGGATGATACCTAGTAAGAACAACCAGATCTAAATTCATAATTAAGAGTGTATGAGACCTCATGTAACCTTTGAAGCTAATACTCATGTCCTGGTATGGATTAAGTGTTTGTGCCCTCCCAGAATTCATATTAAAGCCATATCCCCAGTATGATAGTATTTGGAGCAGAGCCCTTTGGGAGGTATTATGTCATTGAGTTGGTGCTCTCGTGATGGGATTATGTTCTTATAAGAAAAGATGGGGGAGAGCTGTGTCCTTCATATGTCTCTCTTCCACAAGCCAGAACATGGGCCCTTGGCATACACTGGATATACTGGCACCTTGCCCTTGGACTTTCTAGATTCCAGAACTATGAGAAATAAATATTTGCTTTTAATACCCAGTCTGTGGTTTTTTTGTTATAGAAGCCCAAACCAACTAAGACATGCTATGATTTAGCTTTTCTATATTCTCTTTTGGGAATAATAGATATTAGCCTAGGAAGTATTTGGTGGAAATTTCCCCATTTATTATATTTGAGTGTATATCTTGGAGGGTACCTATAGGAATCAAAATTAATTGAATGATAGGTTGTTACTGGCACTTGCCATTAAATGCCATAATGCTGCACCTTACTGTTAACAACCTTTACAGATATATCTGACATTCTAGGTCTTCTTACCCTTCAGAAATATGAATGAAGAATCGTGAGACTTAGGAGTCTTTAGCTCTCCACCACCAGAAAGCTTCTGCTTCATTCCCTAGTGGCTGCTGGATCTCTACTTGGACTGTCCCAGTGCTGGGAAGCTCTCCTTCATGAGGCAACCCACATGATTTCTAAGCAGCTCTGAGTGACAGAAAGCCCCTCTTTCTGTATGCTGACATTTTCTTCTTCTTAATCTGCTTCCATTGGCTCTTTATAATAACTTGTAATAATAACTCGTGAAGTGACAGAAATTAAGGCTCTTTCTTGGGAAATGGCTGAAGGTGCCTAGTGCTTTCTATATTTGGCTAAACTTTATGCTCTCTAGATCCACTCCAGCATGCAAGAACTGTTCACAGAATGTTGTTAATGTGGTAGAAACTTTGGAAAGTGTGACTGGCATTAAGAATACATGAGCAGTGAGTCCATTGGTAAGTTAAGCACATAGTTATTACATGTTCCCTTTGTCTCAAGGATTTGGGACCAGAGATGTAGTTGTGTTGTTGTTAGGTGCTGCTGAGTCAGTGTGTGACTCATAGTAACCCTATGGGCAATAAGCGAAACAGTATTTTTACTACTTCTCTGCTATTCATAGGGTTTTCAATGGCAGATTATTTTTTTGGAGTGGGTTGCTGGGTCCTTTTCTCATGCTAACAGCATCTGGTGTTTCCAGGCCATCTCCCATCCAATTACTAACCAGGCCTAACCTTGCTTAGCTTCCAAGGTCTGATGAGATCAGATGCCACAGTGGTATTGCTTCAGTCAGAGATATAGTAGTGAGGTAAAATCCCTGCCTGCAAGGAGCTTACATTCTAGCAGAGGAGAAACAAAAAGTTATATAAAGGTTAAATGAATAAGGTAATTGTGGATGCTCTTATGTGGTATAGAGAAGATAAAAGAAACAATGTAATAAGCAGTGGTGAGGATAGGCTGCTAGGGTGAGGCCAGGCTTTTGAGGCCATAACCATGTGCTCCCCATAGAAATAGTCATAAAAGGTGCAGAGATGGAAGTTGAATCAGCATTTGCAAGAGACAGAAAGCAAGGCAGGATGGCTGGAATACAGTGAAGGGAGAGAGAAAGAGCAGAGGGACGTGGGGTGGGCCTTAGGCTGGACCCAGATCATGGGATACCTCTAGGTATGATAGTATTAGTCAACAAGCACACCACCATGCAAGAGGAACTAACCAACTGCGAACTTATGAAAGGAAATATTTACTGGGGACTTACTGTTAGAGCATCAGTTCATAATAGAGGTGGGGCAGGAGTGGTGGTGGTACCATGGTAAATGACCTCATAGCATGGTAGACCAGGAACACAGAGAGAGCTTACCAGAACCAGGGGTCCAGGTAAGAACCTACAGAGCCCACCCCCAGTAACTCATTTCTGCCAAGCTAGATCTTGTCTCCCAAAGTTCCATAACCTCCCAGGACAGCACCATCAGCTGGAGATGAAATGTTCAAATACATGATCTTTAGAGGACATTTTAAACTATAATAATGACTTTACCCAGTTTGTGTCTGCAGCTGTACCACGGTAGTGTCCAATCTCAGATCTTGGAAGCTAAGCAGGGTCAGATGTGGTTAGTCCTTGGGTGGGAGACCACCTAGGAACACCAGGAGCTGTAGGCTTGGGGGAAGGATCTGGCAACCCATTCCCAAAATACAGGCAACCATTGAAAGCTCTGGGCTGGGATTTAGCTCAGTTGGTAGAGTGCTGCTCTGCAGTCTCTGAGGTCCTGAGTTCAATTCCCAGCACCACAAAAATGGGAGAAGGACCTGGCAATCCACTCCCAAGGCAATCCCGAAACAGTCAGCCACTGTATACCCTATGAGGGTCTCTATGAGTCGGATACCGACTTGAAGGCACCTAACAACAACAACATTGAAAGCCCTATGAATAGCAGGGAAGCACTGACAATAGTGTTTTGTCTGCTGTACCTCGCGTTGTTATGAGTCAGATACTGACTTGGCACGTAACAACCACACAACCCAATTTTTGGTGTTTAGTGTCAAAGAAAAATACAGGACCCTTTTACAAAAAATTGCTAAAGATTTCAAGGTGATGGCAACAGAGCACTAAGTCAAGTATAGGTCCTTCTGATCACATGGCCCTGTGGTGTGTCTGTACCCACCACGTGTCTATGAAGAAGATTCAACCTTCAGTCTATGGTGAGGAGGCTGTATTTTGTGCTCAGTGATTTTGGAATCAATAGGAATAAAGAGAAGAATCATAACCCAATTATTTAGTTTGAGAGAAAGTAACAAGATACATCACAGATAAATCAGTGACTAAAGGTCCTGGGCATAGGAGACTTGAGTCAGCTGTGTCTTTTGCTTCCTTCCCCTTTGGTTTTGAGCACAGGAAAACCTCATCTGTTTTTCCCACTCCCATTTCCTCAGCTCTGGTGCTTATAGAAAGCTTGGTTCTGGAGCAGGGCCTTAGAATCTACGTTTTAAAGCTCTCTGACTGATTCTAATGTGTAGTCAGATTAAGCAATGATAGCACTCTCTGGCACATACATTTATATGTGTGATAGTCTTCTTGTGCTACCAGTTGACCCAAGTTAGTCTCTGACATATACTCCAGAATTGTCAAGCTAATGCCTTGCTTTGCTATTTCCAGAAAGAGGACACTTTTTTATTTCTCAGACCAAGATATAATATCATGGTAGGAGTGATGGTCACTGGGAACATCTGTTGTACAGAGTTCCAGAAGAAGCAAGCCAGTGCTGGAAAAATCTAAGGGGCTCTCCTAGATACTTTGATCCTGTATGTAGAAAGGTAAACACATTTACCGTGTTCATTTATTTGATTCTTTATTTAGTGAAATATTTATCATTTCACTTTATCAAAATTCATTTCCCTTAGTTCAGCCCCTATTTAAAGATTTAATGAAATAAAAGCTCTCTTCTTATCTCCCAGATTTGAATATGGACATCTTCCTTTAGCTGTTGTCCCTACACATAGTTGATGATGTTAAGGACAGGATAACAATACATTTCATCATTTTCTAGTCATATAAATTTTAATTATTAAAGAATGTTGACAATCAAAATCATAAAATTAGTGAATTCCCATTCAAAATATCTAAATATTTGTAATATCTTAAAGTACCATATTCAGATGTTAATATGACCTTTTAAACATTATCTCAGTATTTAAAAAGCTCCATACTGCATGATTTATTTGAAATAGTGTGTGGGAAGAGAATCAAAGAAAGTCATTTTGTATTTGGAAAAGAAAGAAAAGCACACTAATTCTAGCATGCAGGAAGGGGCCTTTGAAAGGTGTCCTTCATTTGCCTTTGTTTGAGGTTAATTATATACTTTTAAAAGTACTTCCCACGGGAATGATTTTTGACTTGAGTTATTTTTGTATGTATATGTTACCCCTCAAATATTTGCCATATTGCTAAGGAAATAGTATCCAAAAGCAACATTTCTTTGCTTGTATCTGAAGTCCTTTTTTAATTGTTAGGAACAATATAACATTAAAATAGATTTGCAAAATAAAGAAATAACACCCTCACTCTTACATAAAATTTAATCTTGTATGTCCCCTTTTATTTAAGACCATTTTAAAATGATATTCTCACATGATTATATATAGGATGTGACAGAAGACTGGTCAGAATGTAGCATTACATCATGTTGCACCATTTCTTTGCTGTAAGCACCGTTTGTCTTCTTTTTCAGAGTAGATGATAACAATACTGGTATTATTTTGGAAATCAGGGATTGTTTTCCCATAACAAGTAGGCATTTTCTGCCTCATACTTTGAAAAATGTCTCTTTTCTTCCTCTATCTGCTGCCTCAATCGAGGTCATTACTTTCTCTCTTCCATTCTATTCTGTGACTTCTGGCTTGTGCATGTCACTCAGACTTCCAGATGAGGTTCAGATACAAAAAGTTCAAGGTTTACTGAGATATCTTCATGATTCACTTATTTCTGTGAGGACACAGGATGATTATTTTATTTGAGTAGATATGAGTCAACTTTGCTCTACAGTAGAGGCGGGAGGGTGTACGGCTGCATGCTTCACCAAACCGTATTAGTGATATAACAGCCCTATCCCCAGCATCACAAAATGGGAGAAGGACATGGCAGTCCACTCCTGAAGTAATCTTGAAACAATCAGCCATTGAAAACCCTATGAGGGTTGCTATGAGTTAGACCCAACTCGACAGCACCTAACAACAACAGCTACAACAAAACAATTCCCCAAAGAAAAACAAAACAAAACAATACAACCACAACAAACCAAACCAAACAACCAACCCCCCTTCCTCCAAAGAGAAAAGAAAGAAAAAGGCATTCGCTGCAGTTGCCTGGCAATAAAGGAAGTGTAAATCACACATAAAGAAGCTGTTAAGCTGATGAAGAACCTGAACAATGGTCTGTGAGGATTGTTTCTGGTAATTACTTTCTAAGCAGAGCCATTAAGCCAATGTAGAGATGATTATATGTTCAGGGCCACATGAATCTCTACTCAGTCTCAGTTTGGTGGCAGAAATGCTTCATGATGTACATTTTATAAAGAACCGTAAACTTTGCTTGGTTTTCAGATTTTTATTTATATCTTTATTTATGGCCAACGTAAAAATAGACCATCGGCTAAAATGTAAAATCGAGAGGCTAGTCAAAATAGCAGAATTAAAGAATTGACTCTATATGAACTTTCTTTCTTAAAGATAATCTGATCGTAGAGACTGTTGAATATGAAAATGTATGACTGATGAGGTAGCATCTAGAGATCAGTTAATAGGATGTATTTGGTTCCTGACAGCCACTGCCCTTAAATATTTCTCTCATCTTTACCTTTTTTTCTCATATAATTAAATTTTGCTTTATTTTTACTCTTACTTTAAATAGTTTTAAACGCAATCTTTGGAAATGAACACATGCCAGTTTTAGGGATTGTTGTTGTTAGATGCCATCGAGTTGGTATCAGATTCAGCAACCCTGCATATGACAGGCAAAACACTATTGTCAGTGCTTCTCTGCTGTTCACAGGGTTTTTAATGGCAGATTGATTTTTGGGAGTGGATTGCCAGGTCCTTCTTCCTTTTAAGTGTTGCGCAGGCTGCCCTTGAACTGGCGATCCTCCTGCCTCATCCTCCGCAGCTCATTGATTACCAGTGTGCGCCACCACAACCGGCAATTTAGGGATAGGAAGTCTAATTTGCCATGTCTACAGTCATTTAGGCAGCTGGGATTTGGGTCACTTGGTAGAGTGCCACTCTGCAGTCTCTGTGGTACTGGGTTCGATTCCCAGCACTGCAAAAATGGGAGAAGGACTTGGCAATCCCCTCCTGAGGCAATCTCAAAACATTCAGCCATTGAAAGCCCTATGAGGGCCACTATGGGTTGGATATGACTTGACGGCACCTAACAACAACAAAAACAGTCCTTCAGAATCTCAGGTAGAGATGAGGTGCCAACCATGCTGCATTCATTTTCTTTCAGCCTGCCTTTTGCTAACCTTTCCAATAATTAGTTTCATAGACCCTAAAACATAAGAAAATGAATAAAAGGCTAATAAGATAATATCAATGAAAACATAAAAACATTCATGTGTGCACACATACACACATACACACTGCCTCCTTCACTAGTTTTCTTGTTTCTCATTCAGGAAACTAGTTATGATATTTAATTTTGTGCCAACTTGACTGGGCCAAGAGGTGCCTAGATGACTGGTCAGACATTTTTTTCTGCATGCGTCCTTGAGGGTGTTTCCAGAATAGTTTAGCATTGGAGTTTGTGAACTATGTAGAGTAGTCAGTGGGCCTCATCTAATTGGTTGGAGGCCTGAAAGAACAAAAAAACTGGAACAAGGGTGAATTACCTCTCTCTGTTTTGGCCAGGACATCCATCTTATTCTGTCCTCTGACATTGATGCTCCTAGCTCTTGGACCTTCAGACTCAGACCAGGACTTGCCCCATTAACACCTCTGATTCTCACGCTTTTGGATAAAGACCTAATAACATAGCGGCTTTCTTGGTTCTCCAGCTTACTGATCATAGGATTCTCAGGCTCCATTATCTTGTGAGGCAACACCGTATCTACATCTATACCCATTCTATTGAGTCTGTTTCTATTTTGTTTAGCCCCAATATTCTATAAAAAATGAGCTGGTTTCCAACATTTTTATTCAGATGGTACAAAATAAAAATCTGAATTCTCAAGTTGCACAAGGCATTATAAGTATGTAGTTCCATTTTAGTCAGTCTATCTTTAGTGCCTACAATAGTGCCTGTAACACAGAAGCAACTGAACAACTGCTTATTAAAATGAATTTTGTGAGATTACTTGGAAGATGGATTGTGTTTCTCACCCAAAACTTTCAGTGTAGTATATGTCATTAGAAAAATAGCTAAAAATTTCTTCTATTTTCATGTCGCTTACAAAGACGTTGAGCAGAATAAGATTGTTAATGGATACTTGGTCCCACCTTCACAATTCATCAGCATAGATTCTATGGTTTTATTATTCATCCATGCCACACAGCTTCTCTCGATTTTCAGCTAATTGTGCTGCATCTTTCATATGATGTTATAAAGAAACATTTGGCAAGTGTTTTATGACAATTCTATTTTATGTTTTTCTAATAATCAGATGAATAACAGTATTATTAAAAAGAATGATGTTAGTTTAGCAGGAAGTATTTTTCTTAGTGAGATCATTTTGGCTTTTGATGATTGTTCCTTTAGATTCATATTATATGATTATAGATGATCTGTCTGTCAACAACTAATTCTAGAAGTTGGTTAGGGGAAAGGGTCTCTATTCTCATGCTCGAAGGACCTGACAAGTCAATTGCAGCAACCATCTGTGGTCAGCAGAGGGCAGTGTACAAGAGGAGTGGATTACAAAGGTCTTTCATCCATCTGGGGAAACTGTATCCACAATTCCCACCTGACAGTCTTTTCCTGACACTGGTTGGCCACTGAGAGACACTGAAGGCAGGACTCTTGTTCCCATTTCATAGATGAGGAAGATGCATCTCAAGAAGGCTACGAAATTTGCTTAAGATCACGCAAACAGCAAGTAATGGAAAAGAATCATTCTGATTGCCATTTCTGTGTTCTTCCCACAGTGTCTTATTACCTACAAGAAAGACTAAAAATTATTTTGTCAGAAATTTCTTTATGTAAGAGAGGAAGGAACAATAGAGGATCGGGATTCAGCCAAGAGGCAGCCTCTGGCCCTGTTAGTCTGGCTGGCATTGCCAGCTGGCCAGAGTCTAAAAATACCAAGCTTGAACTTCTCTATTCATGTGTCTGTAGTTTTTCTTTTGCTGATTCCATTTGCCCATTTCCAGTCTCATCTTCTGTGCCTCAGAGGTGTGAGCAGTAGGCCTCAACCACACTTCAACCCTGGGGATTTACCTGAGCCTGGACACAGAACCCCGTCACAGGGAACATGGGATCTCACTGGTTTTGTTTTTGTCTGGGGAGTGGCCTTCCTTTGGCTTTAGACTCCTTCCTTGGACAGTGAGATTTCTGAAGTGTAGAGATCATATGTGTTCCTTCAAATATCTGGTAAGCCACTTGCATGATGCATCATTAATTAATGCTTATTGATGGAAGGAACTCTGGTTATTCTTCATGGAGAGGTAGAAAGCCAAACTGCAGGTGAATATCATGCCTTAATTCTATCCCATCAGTGTCCTCCCTGAGTATCAGATCTATTCCTTGTCCATCATCTCGGGGTGAATCCTTTCCATACTCCCTTTGACTCTCTATGGAAAGCTTAGTGGTTACTGGGTTCCAGCCTTTCTTGATAGAGATGGGATCCACTACATTTGCCCTTAAGTATATTGCTCATTGAGCACCTTCTACAACATGCACTTTCAAAACCTGAAATAAAATGAGGGCCATTTTTTACTCAATTCTCGGGTGCACACTATTTCAGGGTCCCTCTTCTTTCCTTGATGTAGCCTAGATATTCACTGTGTAATCTCCTTTGGTGACTTTCCCTACCCACTCCATCTCTTTAGTCTCCCTCTCTTCATATGAACTGTGGAATGGAACACAGTTTTGTCTGCCTTCTTTATTCTACCCCCATGTAAAATTTACAGAACTTTTACTTATAAGGGTCTCACTCTTGCTTCCCATGGAAAATGGCAAGGGAAAGTTCTAATAAGCAAGATGAAGGAAGATGCTTATTGTCATGGCACACCTGGGTGATAGCTCTTATCTCCTTTGATACCTGTCTTCTGTTGCTATTATTTTTTTCTGAAGATGATACTCACCAGCCTGCCTCCTGGCCCCATTTTAGCAAAATTAGGGTGGCCCCTCTACTTCTCAGATAGAGATCCAGCACTTCTTTGTCTCATGTGGACATTTGGCATCTCTTTGGCTTTCTACACCTAGTGACACCCAGTTAAAAAGGTTTTTGACCTAGTCAGGAACAATCCTCTCTTAACATTTCTTTATAAAATGCCTTTCCCTTTTCTCTACTTGTAAGATTATTTTCAAACACATATCCTGAACTTTATTTCATAGTGTTCCATTACTTTGTGTTCTATTTCCTTTTAAAGTTCCTGGTAGAGTCTGAGTTCTCCTTTCTCTAATTGGTTTTCATTTCCTTTTCCTGAGGATCTTGGAAACAACATGGTTTCCCTTCTTGCAGGCCTAGATGCTTAGGATGAAATGGGTACATTTTCTTAAGGTTCCTGCCTCACCCCAAAGTTTATCGCACTCTTACTTGTTGGTTGGAATGATTAAGACATTAATACCATTTACTCTGTGCTTTCTCTTCTACCCTACTCTTTTCTATGGTACATTGTGATGATATTTTAGTTTCTAACTTCAGATTCTCATTGGAGTGAAAGGTGCTTAGTTTTAACTTCTTCTGTGGAAGGTCCACCTAGATAACCTTCAGTACCTGGATATTAACATGTTCAAATCTAACTCATTACCTGCACCTGCCTCTGGCCTTTCTATCCATGTCCTTCTCCTGTGCTACTGATCTTTCTTATGAGTCCAACAATTCAGCTTGTTAATTATATAGACTGGAAGGCAAGATTCTGCATCTATTCCTTTGTCCCAAATCCTTATATTAAACTAACTTCTAATTCCACCTTTGATCTTAGCTGCCACTACCTAAGTTCTGACTTTGTCATTTCTGAGCTGGACTATCATAATTAATTTCATGCTGGATTCTTTGCCTTGATTTTTTCATCTACTTATTTCTCACTGTCACCAGTTTCCCCTTATGAAAGAGAATCTAATCTTGGAACTCCTCTGCTTAGCAGTCTTGGATTGGTTTTCTACAACTACGATGATTTCCAAGGTCTTACCATCAAAAGTTTGGCTTGCAATGGATTTGCAGCAGGTTCTTACTATAGCACTGAAGGTCTTCTACAATCTACCTCTCTATCCTCAAAAGGGTTATGTTTCTGAAACATATATTTCCCTTTTAAAATGATGTAGCCTTCTTTAAGCAATTGCTACTGAAATCCTTCCCTGAACTCTAACACCTGCTGAACTCTGTCCATGTAAAGGTTAAAACTTTTCATTCTTTCCTTCCCTTCCAGACCATTGTATGATAAAATAAAATAAGCTTAGTATACTGAAAAGTAAATACTGCTAAGAGAGAGTTTGCTTTGTTGAGATGATGATCTAATAAGTCCTTTGTGGGTTGAAGTAAGCCTCCATGACCTTCATGTCAAGTGGAAGCTCAAATTTTCCAAGGAAATGAAAGCAATTTTGCCTGATAGAGAGAAGAACATATGGCTAAGGGCACATGGGACTAAGTCAGCAGATTTGATGAAGGGTCCTGAATGTCAGGTTGACAATTTGGATCTTGTGTTTGATGATGAACCTTCGAATGCTTTTATGCTATGGAGAGGTAAGATTGGAGGTACAATTTTGAAAGACCATTCCACTAGCAGCATGTTGGGGAGGCTGGATGTAGAAGTGAGTAAGGAGGGAGAATAGTCTGCAAAGGCTTAGACCAAACACTAGTGAATGTGTTCTGTGAAGTGCAGGATAGTACGTATTTTTTCCTTTATGGGCCATATGTGCTCTGTGTTGCCAATACTCAGATTTGCCATTGTAGCTTGAAAGAAGTTCTAAGCAATAGGTAAATGAATGGGCATGACCCTTCCAATAAAAATTTATTTACAGAAATGGGTAAATAGAGTTCAGCCCAAGGGCGATAAGTGTGACAATTCTTGACCTATGTAAGTGATGATGAAGCCCTACTTTGAACTAAAATTAAGTGAGCTGAGTTATAAAGGGAAAGAACTGGTAGCTTGGTAAGAAATTGGACATGGAGGGGATGGGGAAGGAGGAAGAATCAATGTATGTCTCAGACTGCTAGCATGGGCTGCTGGGTAGTGCTACTACCCAAGACTGAGAGTATGGGAGAATACATTGAGCTTGATTTCTCCCCACTGGATGAGTTTTCGGTGCTTGACGGAATTGTAGAGGCAACTGTGCATGGGCAAGAAATTATATGATAGTGGGGGACTTTTCTGATTATTGTGGAAAATGCTGTTGTTATACCTCTTTAGGTTCCAGCATTTTGTATCTATTCACAATTAAATATTTTTTCATTTAATTATTTTACCTACAGAAAGGATCATTTTGAATCCATTTTATGTTTTTCCCTATGACCAATAAGCCCCCTTGTAAACCACAGCCCTGCCAATGGATTTAACTCTAAAGGATGGTTTAGCCCACACAATAAGAAAACATGCCTATTATTCCTTTATAGGAAGGTTTTAGCTTTCTCTTGGGCAGTGTAAGTTCATTTCATATTGTAGGTTGGAGTCCTTTCTGCTTTGATGGTAGTTTGGTCAACCAGAAATCTCATAAAGTCTCCCTGTCTCTTCCTCTATGTTCTTGTTCCCCATTGTGAAATGTGCAATGGGGCACTTAACACCAAAACTACCCTTTCTTCTACTTTTGACAAGAACCAGAGTTTCACACGGCTTCCCCATCCCACCTCCCAGAAGGGATGAACACTGAGTTCCCCACAGAAGTTTTTATGCCATTTTGCTAGCAGATAAGCACTGTCATTCCCCTAGCAGAAAAATGTTTCTGGGTTGATTTCCCAAACAGTAGGCATTGATCCAGTGGCTACAGAGTGAGTCAATGCAGAGGATGAGGTGGCCATCACCCAAGGGACACAGATATCTGAAACTCTCATTGGCCTTCTGCCCATTCTGTCAAATCTTTTACTATTGTCCTTTTCTGTGAAAACTTATAGAATCCTCACTTTTCAGAGAAGGCATGGAGGCTGGATTGTTACTTATTATTTGGGGGGCACTTAGGTGATAAGCACAGCTCAGGGTAGAGAAGCAATATATCAAACACTATGTCAGTGGTTTCAAATTCTGGTTGTATATGAAAATCACCTTGAAGATCTTTAACAAACACTGATGCCCAGATCAATTGAGTACAAGTCTCTGAAGGTTATTGCTGTTGTTGTTAGGTGCCGTCGAGTTGTGTCTAACTCAGAGTGACCCTTACAGGGTCTTCAATGGCTGATTGTTTTTTCAGGATTGCGTCAGGAAAGGATTGCCATGTCCTTCTCCCATTTTTTGTGGTGCTGGAATGGAATTTGGAACCTCAGAGACTGCAGAGTGGCACTCTACCACCCGAGCTAAACCCCAGCCCCAGTTTTCTCTGAAGGTAGGCTCTGGGAAGTTGTGTTTTTTCAAGTCACTCAAGATGATTCTAAAGTAAAGCTATGCTGAGAAACCTTGCACTAGGATTAAGATTTATTTTCTATCATCTAGCCAATGGGGTTTTCTTTGCTGTCCATAAGGTTTTCAATGGCTAGTTGTTTTGGGAGTGGTTTGCCGGTGCCTACTCCCTAGTCTGTCTTACTCTGGAAGCTCAGCTGAAACCTGTCCACCATGGGTGACCCTGCTGGTATCTGAGATACCAGTGGCATAGGGCTGTTGAGTCAGGCTCAACTCAATGGCACCTAACAACAACAACAGACAATGGGGAGAAGTGAAGCACTGAGAATTAAACATCACTCTTTGCTTGTTTATGAAGAACTAATATTTAACTAGGTATCCAACTGATCCTGAAGCACAAACTCCCTGCATTAAAAGAGCCTTAAAAATGACATCTATCAGCATTTCCAGGAACTATCACACCTGTTCACTTTTGCCCATGTCTGCCTCAGCCACTTCTGCATTCATTGACATAAATGCATAGGAGGACATTTGATCATAAATAGTTGGTACAGTACTGCTTTGCACTTTCTGAGGACCTGGGTTTTATTCCCAGCATCTCAAAAATGGGAGAAGGATGTGGCAGTTCACTCCCCAAACAGTCCTGGAAGAATCAGGCATTGAAAACCCTTTGAGAGCCGCTATGAGTCAGACCCAACTCAATGGCACCTAAAACAATATATGTAGAATATTGAGTTAAAAGATATCAGATTTCCTCTAGAGCATATAGCAAAAGAATATCTACTGCTGTTTCCTGTAATATGGTTTTTAAGGAGATGCCACTTTAACTTTGGAAAACTTTATGTGTAACAGAATGAAACACTACACAACACTGTGCCATAGACATGAGGGTTTTTATGTTTTAAGCCCATTGTTGCAGCCACTGTTTCTTCTCATTTTGAGTCATGCCACTCAGCAAATAGAGGTTCTGCGGGCTCTACTCCCTTCCTATCATTAGGGTCAACTCTACTTTGAGGAGGCACCTCTTCCCCAGTTGTCTTTTGAATGCCTTCCAACCTTGGGAGGGGGGCTCATTTTCCAGTGCTATACTTGAGAGTGCCTCTGTGCTATTCATAGAGTTTTCAAGGGCTAATTTTTTCCTGGAGTGGGCTGCTGGGTTCTTCTCCCTAAGTCATCTTAGTCTGGAAGCTCAGCTGAAACCTGTGTACCATGCAGAGCCCTGCTGGTGTCTGAAGTACTGGTGGCATGCCTTTCAGCATCACAACAACATGCAACCCCCTGCGTCACAAGCTGACAGACACATGGGGGATTCTACATATACATACGTAAAATCCATGTCAATAATACATACTCATTGAGTGACCACAAAGTCTTAGGCTATGGCTCAGAGAAATAAAATATGTTCTTCTGAAGTAGTGCCCCAATTAGGAGGGGAGATATGAGAAGTAAATAAATAGCATCAGAAAACTAATGTACCAGCATGATTCCATGGTGCATGCCTGTAATCCCAGTGACTTGGGAGGCTGAGGCAGGATGATCATGAGTCTGAGACCAGAGGCAGCCTGTGTAACTTAGTAAGACCCTGCCTCAAGATAAAATATTTTAAAAAAGAGGCTGGGAGTATAGCTCAGTGGTAGAGCACTTACCTATCATAGACAAGGCCCTGGGTTTAACCCTGCAGTACAGAAAAAACTGACACCCCACAAGTATATAGACCATTGGACAATCAAGTGGCTATGGTAAGCATGAGGAAGAAGGGCAATGAGGAGTTGGTTGAGGGGTTGTTGTGAAAGAAGTCATGTTGGGACTGCACCTCAAAAGAAGATTAGTGTTTGCGTATGTAGAGTTTAGGACCAGGGCTTTCTAGGTGGATAGCAATCAAATGAAAATCATCGGCATTGTTGTTATTGTTTCGGTGAATGTTAGAAAGCAAGAGGAGATCTGAAAGTCTCACTTTTGGTAATGGAAATGGTTTATTTTTCCTTTTCACCATTGACAATTCTAAAGTACATGTTTTATTCTTTTATGTTTAAAATTAGCCATCCTAGTGAGTGTTAAGCTTTATTTCCTACTTTTATAAATAAAACCATGGCTCCCCAATGAAATGCAGAACAGTATTATGTGTTCAAGGTTAGGTATAGAAAGCTCAACAGAGTGGAAAATGTAAATACAATTTTCCTTCTTTTCTTGCTTAATTGCTAGATAACAAGTCTCAGGCATTACTCAGAACCACAGCGGATGTGGGGAATCTTAAAATAGATTCTTTCTTTTTGTCAGATCATAGATTGTAATGGAGAAGGGTACTGCTAGGCAGCCTAGCTGATCACAGGGTTGTCCTGGGTCAAGGCTCATAAACTGAGGTATAAAACATCAAAGCACCTTCACATTCTAGGCCATTTACTACCTAAGTAAGCAAAGAGAATCAGTTCAATAAACATGTAGGAAGCACCTGCTTTAGGTTTGGGTATGCTAAGAGGCACAATCTTTGAGGCACATTCTTCAATTTCGAGGGGATTAAGCTGTACATGAAGAGATAGAGCATTTGCTTTTTGGTTTGTTTGTTTTTCTTGTCAACAAACGAAATCACATTGGTGACTACAAATTGAAACAACAAAGTAGGTGCCCTTCTAATGATGAAACTCTGCTTGAAACATCAAATCTCTGTTCTCATTTTGTCCTTCTAGAGACCTTTATTTATGTCTGGGTTTTCAGTAGGATATTTTAGAATAGGGATTAGATTAGATTCAAATGCCATTGGACATGGTCTAATCAGTCCTCTATTGAAATATCAACTATTATTAGAGTGCTGTTTAAAATTGTACCTGTATACCAGTGGTGAGTGTGTTTTGTGTTTGTATGTGTATTTATATCTATATCTATGTATCTATATATCTAATATATATATATATATATATATGAACTGATCATTACATCTGAAAATGAAAATGAAAACTTGAAAACTTCTGGCCAAAATTCTATTAGGTGTAACCAGTCTTTGCATTGTGAGTGAAATGTAACCTTGAAATACTCATTCTGTTGAGCTTAAAATTTAGCCAAGCTGAGATTTCCTTAAGTGGCTGCCAGTCCTGGCCTGTGCCCTGAAGAGGCCACTGTAGGTGGAAGCACAGCAGCTCCTGAGAGGCTGCCTATAAGGCGGGCAGGCATTGGTGATTGTGGCTGTGCAGTAAGTACGTTGCCTCTGTGTTAGGCTGCAGAAGTCAGCTGAGCTATTTGGACAACCAACAAGAGCATTTGCATAGTGATGGCTGGAGGCTCACTGAGAAGCTCCCAGTGACCTGAAGAAGCATCTCAGGGCAACCACTTATCCTCCCTGTACAAACTCTTTTCTTTGGTGCCACAGCTAAAGTGGATCAAATCTGTGACAGTGTTTTAAGACCTTGATGAAGTGCATAGGGGGGTGATGTTGGGTTCAGACTGTGTGGGATGCTGACAGTGGGCTAGCACATGGGAGGGGATCCTACATCTTGCCAGAGACAGAATGCCAGGAACAAGACCATAAAGCAAAGCTGGGCTTCATCCCTAGGAATGACTAGTGTGGGACAGATTCTGGATGTTGGGGATCAGGGAGCTAATTCAGAGATCCAGGAGTGGAAAAGAAAGTGAAAGGTAATAGGAGGTCAAAGACATTTGCCACCAATGGGAATGGCATGTCCAAGGCTCATCCTTATTGGCTACTTACAGAACAATTTGTAGAGTTGGGTTAGTGGCTTAAAGGCATATAGTGCAGAGGAATCTTTTACAGCTAAGAAAAGGAGAGACTCTCTTCCCACAAGTCAGTGTCCCCTTGGCAGCTTTTGATGAGAGAACGGAGGGCATCTAACCCATGAAAGCCTAGTGAAACCAAAGGAATGGAAAATGCTATAGCTGTTCAACAGACATAATTTGAATCTCAGTAGATATTGTTACAGAAGGGAGGTGGATGAGACAAGGTGCTACTTCCTGAGGAAAGCAGAACTATGGGCCTGGAAAGGACAGTTATTTTTGAGATGGCTAGGACTCAGGCTATTCACTACTATTCACAGGGTTTTCAATGGCTAATTGTTTTGAGAGTGGGCTAGTCTGTCTTAAGTCTGGAAGCTCAGCTGAGGCCTGTCCACCATGGGTGACCCTGCTGGTGTCTGTAATACTGGTATCATAGCTTTTAGCATCACAGCAACATGCAAGACCCCACAGTACGGTGAACTGACAGATGTGTGAGGGCTGACAACTTGATGGCATCTGACAACAACAGGACTCAGGCTGAGGAAAAAGAGGACAAGGTGACCTAAAAATTCATGTTGGTGCCAGTGAGCACATCTGTCCAAAACTCATTGGGGAAGAGGTAAAATGCCAGCTTCATCCTGCAGATGTTCTGAGGGTCTTTCCCTCAAGCTGCCAAGGTCCTGGTGAGGAGGATGGCATCATTCATACATTTCTGACAGGAATGGGGCGTGGTCATGTGGGGTGTGGCTTAAGAGATGGGGTGACTAGGCTGGAGTTGAGGACCTGGGGAAGAGTTTGAGAGTAGCTTGCTCCCCTCTTCAGGACCTTCCTGGGCCAGAGAAAGAGAGAACTGCCCTACTGTAGCGTGGAGGGCAAGGCAAGATCAGCAAGGAGATACTGCAATTCAGAACTGTGCAGATTGGGTTGGTGGAGAGTACCCATGGACATGAGACTCCCAAGCAAGGGGGTTCATTTATTGAAATGATGGGGAGGGGAAGGTGGGGTGAGGCTGAGTGGTGGAATAGTGACTGTTCAGTGCCTTCCTATGAGTTGACTCTGGCCCATGATTGTAGATGTTCTGGACAGGGAGGAAAGGAATGGGCTGCTGAAAGGCTAGACCGTAGGAGAGAAGTTTCTGAAGGCTGGAATGAGAGGAGCTTTGTTTCTTAAATGATTAGCTTATGACTCCTAAATCATTTCTCATTCCGGTGTGGGAGAAGAAAATGACACCTGCGAGTGGACGAATGTTGGAGGGGAAAGCAGAAAGGGAACTTGGACATCAGCAGTAACTGGGGTGAGAAGTCAGACGAGAAGAAGGTTGGGAATATGGCAAGGTCTAAGGGGGCTCAGAAAAGTGGTATAGGATCTGCATCTGAAGGCTCTGCCTGTCCCCCAAAGTGTCCCTCTTGTGCCAGTCCTGATGTCTGCTGATAAGTAGGAGACGGATTATGGAAGGAACCTGACTAGACGGGGCCTAGTTAGTAGTCAGCAAGTGATAGCAGTGGAAGGTCTGTAAACCGATATGAGAGAAGCAAGAACAGTTGGGGGATAGAGATGGACTTTGGGAAACCCAAGTGAATGAGGGGTATGCTGATGCCTCTGCATAACTTGCCTACAGCCACACCACTGTGGCATCTGATCCTGTCAGATCTTGGTAGTGAAGCACGGTTGGATCTGTTTAGTACTTGGATGGGAGAGTGCCTAGGAATACCAGGTGCTCTGGGCTTGGGAGAAGGACCCAGCAACCCAATCCCCAAAAAACAATCAGCCATTGACAACCCTATGAATAGCAGAGAAGCATGACAATAGTGTTTCATCTGTTGTACATAGGGGCTCTATGAGTCAGACACCGAGTTGACGGCACCTAATAACAACAATAACAACAACAACTGCATTACTTGCCTGGACACTTCCCTGGTAAAGATGCCAGTTTTTTATTTCTCCCAGTCATGTCCCAATCTCTAAGAAGCTTCCTATATGTAGATTATTGTTACCCAGGCAACCACAGAGTCTCTGAAATTCAGTGGTACACTTTCATGGTATCTTCATAAACACCCTGATTATATCTAGTTTTTCTGCATGTGTGAGCATTAGGATGGGAACAGGGAGAAAAGTTGGTTGAATTGAATGAAATTCTCTTTTCTTATACAGAAAAACAAAAACAAAAACTTCTTTTCCTTACTGGAAACTACAACTTCTGAGTCACCCAGCTGTTGAGTTATCAGGCTTAGGGTGCTGAAACAAGCAAGCTGTAGTTTATTAATTATGGTGGTATTGCTGGGCCAGCCTGCTGTAGTACCGTGGCCATAGCTTTGGGGTTAGCTGGCTGGGACTCCAGTGGTGGTGCCGTCCTGTACTGACAGCGTGAGTTGGGTGAATAACTCAGCCTTCCCAAGTTTATCTTTTCTCTTTTGAAAATTGGAGATGCTCTACCAATTCGACAAACTGTTGTAAGTAAGCTGGTCTGTTGTTATCAAGACCTCAGAAGACAGGGAGGATTGTCCCTCAGGATGCAGACAAAGTGAGTTCTTGGCCTTGGTATCCATCAGGTGCTAGGCTGTGCTATAGTCGGAAAGTAAAACTAATCAGCCCTATCAATGGTGTCTCTCAAGCTAGGTAACTCCTACATAACATAATCTAACACCCTTCAAGACAGGAAATTGAGGTCCAGAAGACGAGAATAACCCAGGGAGTCAAAGGATGGATGGAGTACTAGGTCCCATTTCTTTTCTTTCCTGATTCTTCATTTTTCCCATTAGGCCATGGTAATGGCAACTTGACCACGGGAAAGGTCCTTGGCTGGCAATAAGCAGTCACCAAATATTTATTGAATCTTTACTTCCTTTTTAGTGGTGGTTAAAAGCAAGGGCTTATGAGTAAGACTACTGGGATTCAAATGTTAGCCCCAACACTTACTAGGTCGATGACCTTAGGCAAGTTATTTACTCTATAGCTCAGTTTCCTTTTCTGTGCAATAATAGTATTTGGTTATGGAAATTAAACAAGTTGTTATTTTATATGTATTTTTGTACCTAACTCTACATCATAGACAGTGTTTGTAGTCTTAGAACAGTACCTGGCACATTGTAGACAGTAAATACAAGCATGTGGTGCTATTATTTACACTGGTAAAGATGAGAAATAATTAGATAATGCTGTGTCCTGGTGGATGGCTATTGTCCTGGAATAGTTTTTAAATACTATTCCTTTTGTTTCTTAAAAAAATCTCGGTTTGAGCAATAAATTAAATGGTCACATGAACTATAAGGGGGGAAAATCCACTGGGCGATGAATCAAGAGAAAATTTATGTGAGAATTTTGGCCCTTAAACCCCACCCCCTTTTTGTGGTACTGGGGGTTGGACCCAGGGCCTCTCACTTGCATGCTTTGTAAGTGCTGTACCACTGAGCTACACCAGCAGCACAATTTTTTTTTTACTTTTTGATACAAGGTCTTGCTAAATTACACAGTCTGCCTCTGGTCTCGAACTTGGAATCCTCCTGTCTCTGCTTGCAGAGTAGCTGGGATTACAGGCATATACCACGGCAGTCCACTGGCTCTTAAACTTTTTGTGTCCTGTTGTTGTGGAGTCAGTGTCCAACTCATAGCGACCCTTTGTACAACAGGCCAAACAGTATTGTTAGGGCATCTCTGCTATTCATAGATTTTCAATGGCTGACTGGTTTTTGGGAGTGAGTTGCCAGGTCCTTCTCCCAAGCCTACAGCATCTGGTGTTCCCAGGCTACTTGGTCTCCCATCCAAGTACTAACCAGGCCTGACTCTGCTTAGTTTCTGAGATCTGACAGGATCAGACACCACAGTGGTACAGCTACAGGCGTCTTTGTGTCCTAGGTGGATGCTAAACTTAAATTTAAAATAAATTCATGTCAATATCCAGCTTTTAGATGTCCACTGTGTGTATAATACTGTTTAAAACATCAAAAGCTGCTCTGCAGAAGTGACATTTCTCACTAGCTTGCAAATGAATAGTGTCTGTCATTGTACCATTGGGGTGTGTGGCTTTTCATCTGGTAGTTAGAAAGCTCACTGAAGAACCATGTAGCAGCTTCTCTTATGGATTTCTGAGATAGTTTTCATGAATCTGCATAATTACCAAAAGGCATTTTTGATGTGGTAGTGATGAGCTATATTAAAACATCAGCAATGCAGTTCTAACCGGAACTGCAGAGCAGAGAAAGCCAGCCAGCCCTGACACTGGAGGCTACTGAATTATTGAGAAGGGCAGCTCTGGTTAGCTCTGGAGGGCTTGACCCCACTGGACTCTCAGCCTCAGGAAGGAAACAGGGAGTAGAAATTAGGAAAGACATCACCCTTCTGAGCTTTCTGCTACTCTGGAAGAACTCTTATTTCTCCATCAGAATTTCAATACTTTTTAAATTGCATTCACTTAGCATCTTATCTTTCTTGTATTTTTATTTTTAACAAAAATAACAGCTATGACTCAATAAAAATTTAAGAAGTATTAATAGTATCCCAATAACATAATTTAATTATATTCTCAAATGATTAAATCAATGTGTTAAATTATATTAATACACATTAATGTTAATCATGAATATTTTAATAAATGTGGCTCATTTTGGAGGAAGCAGGTTAAAAATAACTATTATAATTTTATACACGAGGACACTGACGTTCAAAAATTTAAGAGATGTGACTGAAGGGCCTCAGGTATAAATGGTTGGACACCAAAGTGAATTTCACCTGTTCATCTGGGCTAAAGGGTGATCTAATGGGAAAAACCCTGCACAGGAAGTCAGGAAATCTGAGTATTATTTCAAGGTTTCACTAGTTTTCAGTCCTGTGTCTTTGGGCAAGACATAAAAGTTCATCTGGAAAATGCTGAAAACATTTGCTTTGTGATCTTAGGGGATTGTTGTGAAGATCACATCAGAAAATGAAAGTCTAAATATTTCATAAACTAAGCAGCAGTATGCAAATACATGCAAATAAAATAGTAATTACTAAATTATTCACAGAATCTTATTTCATGAATACCTCTGCTGCTTTCTATAGATCTTTGGGGGATTCCATCGCTAGCCAGTGAAGGCCAAGGCATTTGTGGGAGATTGTGTCTGCCGATCGCTGTCCTATGGAAGAATCACTGTGTGCCAGCCCTTGCACTAGACACTGAGAATGCAGGGGCATTCTGTGTGGTTGAAGAAAATAATGCTTAGACTAAGACTCAGCTTCTAACCTGAAAATTTAAGTAACACCTTATGAATAATGATTAAGAGTTAAGCACTGCGCAATTTCCTGGGGATATAAAAATAAGGCACAGTCTTTGCACTTGATGATCTCCCTGTCTGATGGAACACAGATACATAAACAAACAGAGATAACGGCAATCAGAATGTGGAAGTGAACCAAACAGAGACTTCACCTTTGGAGAGAATGTCGGTCTCAGGTTCTATGAATCAGTTTTCTAACAGGAAAAAAGGGACTCAAGATACTTTCTTACTGGGTTGGGAATCTTTGCAACTTTGGAATTTAAATGAAAAAGAGGAGTTCCTAGAAGGAATTAAATAGATATTTGCTAAAGGTTCTGATACAGAATGGGTGCTGAAAAGATGGTGCTTTGGTAAGTGGCAGTGGGTCTCAGGGGAAGCGTCAGGTAGCATTTCTTGTTTATTGGTAGCTGATGGTGTTTCCTGACATGCCGTATACTACAGTGACTTAT
This sequence comes from Pedetes capensis, assembly GCA_007922755.1. Classification (NCBI taxonomy): domain Eukaryota; kingdom Metazoa; phylum Chordata; class Mammalia; order Rodentia; family Pedetidae; genus Pedetes; species Pedetes capensis. The sequence continues at coordinate 3,934 of VMDO01014749.1, read as the reverse complement.
TTATGTTGCCAGTAGACTGAGCTCCCAGGAGCTGCATTCAGATCAGGATAGAATATAGTTCATTAAAGAGGATGGATTTTTATATGGTCTTTTTATAGCTTAGACAAAACTCTAGCGTCTCCTTTATCACCTTGAAGGGAAGAAAGATTGGAAATCTTTCCATCTTTATTCCTGGTGCATCTTTTTTGGGGTAAGGGATAGGGACAAACTGTTCTAGGAGTTGGCTTTAGAAAGGACAATCTATGAGTTTCAAAGGGCCCTGGAGAGAGTGAGAACAGGAATTGGCTCACCTATTGGGAATACAGCTAAAAGAGGCCACATTTATGAAGACAATTTCTGGATACCAACAGACAAGAAAAGCTGTAGTATGTTTGTTGTTGTTGTTGTTAGGTGTCATCAAGTCGAGTCTGACTCATAGCAACCCTATGTATGGCAGATGAAACACTACCCAGCTCTGTGCCATGCCCATGCTCAGCACTGTTGTCAGTGCTTCTCTGCTATTCACAGGGTTTTCAACGGCTGATTGTTTTTGGAGAGTGGGCTGCCAGGTCATTCTCCCAAGCCTACAGCACAGAGTATTCTTAAACGGTCTCCCATTCAAAAATACTAACCAGGCCCAAACCTGCTTAGCTTCCGAGATCTGACTAGATCAGATGCCAGAGGACTATGGCTGCAGGTGTAGTATGTTTATGCCTCTTTAATTTCTTAGGATACTTTGAATGTTTCATAAGATTTATTCCTAAATAATTTTGTTTGTATTATTTATTCATGCTATTGTAGGTCATTTTTATTTCAGTTGTCTACTATGGGGTTGCAAACTACCCTGGTACTTTATGACTCAAAACAACAATTTTATTTTATGTTTTTAAAATGTTTTCATTAGTATTTTAATTGTATATATTGATGGGATATAGATATAGTTCATAAATCCAATATGCATATAGTTCATATATCCAATATGCAAATCAAATCAGGATTATTTACACTTCCATCTTGTTAAAGATTTTATGGAATAGTAAATAAAGAAGGGAAAATTTTTGATTAACATGTAAAGACAGTTGTATGTAATTGTGAGTTACAGCATGATTTTTTTTTATTTTCATAGAGCTGCATTCTGTATTTTGTACTTTTTCTCTCCCTTTTTACCCATCTAAATTGTTCCCCCTCCACCTCCCAACTTCCTCGTTGTCCACTCCTTCCTCTAGTCCTTTTTCCCCTCATAGTGGGATAGTGGGTTGACTTATATTTTCCAGTCTTACATAAGTATGAGTGTGTGTGTGTGTGTGTGTGTGTGTGTGTGTGTGTGCATGTGTATGTGTGTGTGTGTATTTTTTTCTTTAAGGTAGATAGAGCTCCCACATTTGAGAGAGAATATAAAGGTTTTTTTGAGTTTGGGTTATTTTGCTTAAAATGATACTCTCCAGTTCCATCCATTCTGCTGCAAATGACATAATTTCATTCTTCTTTCCTGCTGAATAGTATTCCATTTGTGTATATATACTACATTTTTAAAAATCCAGTCATCTGCTGATGGACATCTGGACTGATTCCATATGCTTGCAATTGCAAAGAGTGCTACATTAAGTATGGACGTGCAAGTGTCCCTGTGATTTGATGACTTATCTTCCTTGGGTATATTCCCAGGAGTGGTATAGCTGGGTCATATGGTAGTTCTGTTTTTAATTTTCCAAGGTACCTCCATACCCATTTTCATAATGGCTAAACTAATTTACTGTCCCACCAGCAGTGTACAAGAGTTCCTATTTATCCACATCCTCCCCAGAATTTGCTGTTGTTTTGTTAATCTTGGTCACTCTTACTGAAGTGAGATGGAATCTCAGTAGTTTTGATTTGCGTTTCCCTGATAGCTATGGATATTGAATATTTTTTCATGTGTTTGTTGGCCATTTGTATTTCTTCTTTTGAAAACTGTTCAGTTCCTTTTCCCATTATTTATTGGATTATTTGTTAATGTGGTATTTAATTTCTTGAGTTTTATATGCACTAAATATTAATCCTACGTCACATGTGTAGGATGCAAAGATTTTTCTTCCATTCTGTGAGCTCTCCCTTTACTCTGTTGTTTCCTTTGCTATACAAAAGCTTCTTAGTTTTATGTAATCCCATTTGTTGATTCTTGGACTATTGGAATCCTGTTAAGGAAGTACTATGTGTTGGAACACATTTTCTTCTAGTAGTTTTAAGGTTTCTGGTTTTATGCAGAGGTCTCTGATTTATTTTGAGTTTTCTTACAGGTTGACTTTCATCTTTCTCCATATGGACATCAAGTTTTCCCAGCACCATTTATTGAAAAGGCTATCTTTTCTCCAATGTATGCCTTTGGCCTCTTTGTCAAAGATCAAGTGGCTGTAGTTGTGTGGGTGTATATTGTGTCTTCTATTCTGTTCCATTGATCTTTATGCCTGTTTTTGTGGCAGTACCAAGCTATTTTTGCCACTATGGCCCTGTAGTATAGTTTGAAGTCAGGTATTGTGATGTGTCCTGCACTATTTTTGCTGATTAGGATTGTTGTAGCTATAAAATGTCTTTTGTGTTTCCATATAAATTTTTTGATTTTTTTTCTATTTCTGCAAAGTATGTCATTGGAATTTTGATGGGGATTGCATTGAATCTGTAGGTTGTTTTTGGTGGTATAGACCCTTTCACAATATTAATTCTTCTGACCCCTGAACAAGGGAGGTCCTTCCATTTTCTAGTATCTTCTGTTGTTTCTTTCTTTAGTGTTTTCAAGTTGCATTGTATATGTCTTTAGCATCTTTGGTTAGACTGATTCCTAAATATTTAATTTTTGTGGGGTATTGTGAATGAGATTGTTGTGTTAATATCTTTCTCTTCCTGTTTGTTATTGGCATAAAGCAATACTACTGATTTTTGAATGTTAATTTTGTATCCTGCTACTTAATGGAAGGAGCTAATTAGTTCTAAAAAATTTCTAGTGGAGTTTTTCAGGTCTTTTTCAGTGTCAATTGAGATGATCATGTGATTTCTGTCTACAACTGTCTTGATGTGTTGAATTACATTAATTGATTTGTATATTTGGACTAGCCTTACATATGTGCAATGATGCCTGTCTAGTTCTGGTGTATGATTTTTTTTGTGTTGCTGCATTCAGTTTGGAAGAATTATATGAAGGATTTTTTTCATCTAGGTTCATCAGGGAAATTGTCCTGTAGGTTTTTTTTTTTTTTTTTTTTTTTGGTAGCATCCTTGTCTGGTTTTGGTATCAGGGTGATACTGGATTTGGAGGATAAATTTGAAAGTATACCTTCCCTATCTATTTTATGGAATAGTTTGAGGAAGATAGGCATTAATTCTTCTTTAGAGGTCTGATAGAATTCAGCTGTGAACTGTCAGGACCTGGGCTTTTCTTCTATGGGAGATTCATTATTACTACCTCAATTTCATTGATTATTATAGGTCTGTTTAATTTGTTTGTATATTTAGGATTTAATTTGGGTAGGCCATAAGTGTTAAGGAACTTATCAATTTCTTCTGTATCTTCATTTTTTTGTGGGATGCAAGTTCTTAAAATAGTCTTTGATGATCTTCTATATTTCATTAGTATCAGTTGTTATGATCCCCATCAATCTCTAACTTCATTAATTTGGATCTCTCTCTCTCTCTCTCTCTCTCTCTCTCTCTCTCTCTCTCTCTCTCTTTCTCATTATTTTGGCTAAGGGTGTTTCAATTTTGTCTACCTTTTCAAAGAACCAAGTCTTAGTTTCACAAATTTTTTGTTTAATCCTTTTAATCTCTGTTTCATTAATCTTTTCCTTGTTCTTAATTAATTATTTTTATGTATTAGTTTTGGGTTTGCCTTATTGCTGTTTTTCTAATGCTTAAGGGTGTATCATTAAATTATTTAATTGGATCTTCTCTACATTTTTAATGCAGACAGGACTATGAACTTCTC
>VMDO01014748.1:0-53499 GCA_007922755.1 Pedetes capensis | reverse complement strand
TTCAAGGGCAAGGTCCAGTGTCTCTTTTGAGATGTAATTTGGTCTTTTCTCTTTTCCTTGTCTTTTTAAGAACTTTTTGCTTCCTTCTTGAATGATATCTTTTATGTCATGCCACAACTCTTCTGGTCTCTTGTCATTTGTGTCTAATGCATTAAACCTATTTTTGAGGTGGTCTCTGAACTCAGGTGGGATATACTCAAGGTCATACCGTGGCTCTTGTATACTTGTTCTAATTTTCTTCAGCTTCAGTTTTAACTTGCATATGAGAAGTTGATGGTCTGATCCACAGTCAGCACCTGGTCTTCTTTTGACATTTTGTACAGAGATTTTCCATCGTCTCTTTCCACATATGTAGTCAGTTTGATTCCTGTATGTTCCATCTGGTGAAGTCCATGTGGATAGTCTCCGTTTATGATGTTGAAAAAATGTATTTGTAATGAAAAAGTCATTGGTCTGACAAAATTCTGTCCTGCGATCTCCAGCTTCTTTTCTGTCACCAAGACCATATTTTCCAACTACTGAGCCTTCTTCTTTGTTTCCAACCTTTGCATTCCAGTCACCAGTGATTATCAGTATGTCTTGATTGCATGTTTGATCTATTTCAGATTGCAGAAGCTGATAAAAGCCTTCCCTTTCTTCGTTTGTGGCCTTAGTGGTGGGTGCATAAATTTGAATAATAGTCATATTAACTGGCCTTCCTTGTAGGCGTATGGATATTATTCTATCACTGACAACATTGTATTTCATGACAGGTCTTGAAATGTCTTTTTTGATGATGAATGCAACCCCATTTCTCTTTAGTTTATCATTGCCAGCATAGTAGACCATATGATTGTCTGACTCAAAATGGCGTATGCCCATCCATTTTAGCTCACTGATGCCTAGAATGTCAATGTTTATGTGCTCCATTTCTCTTTTAACGATTTCTAATTTTCCTATATTCATACTATGTACATTCCATGTTCCAATTATTAATGGATGTTTACAGTTGTTTCTCCTCATTTTGAGTCATGCCACATCAGCAAATGGGGCTTTACTCCATTTCTGTCATCATGGTAGACTCTACTTTGAGGAGGCACCTCTTCCCCAGTAGTCTTTTGAGTGCCTTCCAATGTGGGGGGCTCATTTTCTGGCACTATGTCTGACAGTGTTTCTTTGCTATCCATAGGGTTTTCAATGGCTAGTTGTTTCGGGAGTGGCTCGCCAGGTCCTACTCCCTATTCTGTCTTAGTCTGGAAGCTCAGCTGAAAACCTGTCCACCATGGCTAACCTTGCTCATGTCCGAGGTCACAGTGGCAGAGCTCTCAGCCTCATTGCAACACGCAAGCCCCCACAGTGAGGCAAACTGACAGACGTGTGGGGGTCTTTCACTTAGCATAATGTTTTTCAAGGTTCATTTGTATCGTAAAATGTGTCAGTACCTTATTCATTTTTAGGGCTGAATAACATTTCATTGGGCTGGGATTTAGCTCAGTTGGTAGAGCGCTACGCTGCAATGTAGAGGTCCTGACTTCAATTCCCAGCACTGCAAAAATGGAAGAAGGACCTGGCCATCCACTCTCAAGGCAATCCTGAAACAGTCTGCCATTGAAAACCCTATGAGGGTCGCTATGGGTTGGATACTGACTTGATGGCACCTAACAACAACAACAACCTTTCTTTGTATGGGTATACCGTGACATATTTTGTTTATCTTGGATTTTGTTCTTTTTAAATGTTTTATTATTTTCTTCATAAGAATCTTGCATTTTTGCTGGATCCCGTGGCACACACCCATAATCTCAATGATTCAAGAGACAGAGGCGGGAGGATCACAAGTTAGAGGTCAGAGGCAGCCTGCTCAAGTTAGTTGAGACCCTGTCTCAAAATAAATAAAAAGTAAAAAAAGGGGCCTGGGATGCAATTTAGTGGGAGAGCACTTGACTAGCATGAGCAAGGCCCAGGTTCCAACCCCTAATACTGAAAACAAAATGAATCTTGCATTTCTTTAGTTAGCTTTATAATCAAATATTTATCTTGTTGATGTTAATTATATACAGAGGCTCCTTTACTGATGATGGGTTACATCCTGATAAATCCATTGTAAGTTGAAAATATCATTAATTCAAAATGTATTTAATACACTTAAGCTACCAAACATCATAGCTAAGCAATGTAATACACTGTGGAGTCTCTTTTGTTTATCCTTGTGGTTACATGGCAGATTAGGAGGTATAGCATGTTGTTGCCCAGCATTTGAGTAAATATTGTACTGCATATTGCTAATCCTAGCCAAGATAAAAATTCGAAATTTAGCACACAATTTCTACTGAATGTATAGTGCTTTCTCAGTATAATAAATTCAAAATTGTAAGTTGAACCATTGTAAGTTAGTCAATGTTCCATTTCTATAACAAAAAACACCCGATGCAATCAACTTATAAGTAGAAAAGGTTTATTTCAGTTCCTAGTTTTGGAGGTTTCAGACTATCATCTATTGGCCCTACTGCTTTGGGGACTGTAGCAAAGCGCCAGCCTTGGGTGAAGCAAAACTGCTAACCTCATGGCTATGAAGCAAAAGAGAGAAAAGAGATTGGAGTCCCACAGTGTCCTCTGGGGGCATGGGCTCAGTGACTCCTCAGCACTCCTGCTGGGCACCATATCTTAAAGTTTCCACCACCTCCCATCCTTGCCAAGCTGGAGAGAAAGCTTTTAATATATGGACATTTAAGGGGACAGTCCAGGTCCAAACTGCAGCAGGGGCAATCTGTACTTTGAATTGTATTTCTTTTTTCTTGCTGAGGTATGAAAATGCAGTTGAGTTTCGTGTCTCACTATTACACATAACATTCTAACTATAATTTATTCAGTTATTTGGGTTTCTTGGATTGCTAGCCATATTCTCTACAAACTAGAGGTTTGTTTCTATTCAATTCTTGTAGTTTTTCTCTTTTTCTTGTTTTAGTATACTATATAGGACTTCCAGTGTAATGTAGAATAGATTGGTGAGGGTGGACATTCTTTATTTTTTTTTAAAAAGTTGAGATATAATTTACATAACAAGATTTGTTACAAGATAAAAATTCCCCATTTTAAAGTCCAATTATTTCATATTTACTATACTCATAAGGTTGTGCAATCATTGTTACTATTCAATTCTAGGGTATTTCCATCCTCCTCAAAGGAAACTTGTAACCATTTTTTTATTGGACATTTTTAATGTACGCCTTAATGTGATTCATTCTGACATGCTTTTCATTGTGGCATTTACATATATGCATTTTGGTGTACATTTCACTCTCTGTCTTCCCCTTCTTTTGGCCCCTGGAAAGCCTTACTCTACTTTCTGTCTCTACTTTTGCCTATTATGGACATTTCACATAGATAGAATCATGTGGATGGCATCTTTCATTTAGCAAATGTTCTCAAAATTAATTCTCATTGTACCATGTATCAAAAATTCATTCCTTTTTATAGCTAAACAATATTTCATTGTGTGGATATAAGAGGTGTAATAAAAAATATAGTGAATGATTAAATTAAGAAAGTTATTACAGTGAAAAACACATTGCCCTTAATCCCACTCAAAATATTCCTCCCTGGCTTATCCCATCATTCTTGCCACTTTCTGAAGCAGTTCTGGAAGTCCTCTTTTGTGTGTGTCTTTAGTTTCATTTTCTATCATGACAATACTCTGTGTCACACATTGCTTCTGGTATGGCAGTTTCTCTCAAATAAAAACATTACAGTGTATCCTCATGCACCTTATTCACTGGATCTGGCACCATGTAACTTCTGGCTCTTCCCAAACTCAAAATGACCATAAAAGGTAAACATTTTGAGTGGATTCAAGACATCAAGCTAGCCCTGAGAGTGCAACTAAAGGCATGAAAGAGGACTTTCAGCATTGCTTTAGAAAGTGGCAAGAAGAGTGAGTAGGTGTGTTAAAAGCCTGATTTGGGGTGGGGGGAGTATTTTGAAGCTGATTAATGGCAATGTGTCTCTTACTATAATATTAAAAAATTTTTTTTTTAAATTTAACCATTCACCATATTTTCTATCACACCCCCATATAGTACTGTATTTTATTGATCCAATCATTAGTTGATAGAAGTTTTGGTTATTTCCATTTTTTTGACTGTTATGTTAATGAATAATTTTGTGTAAGTTTTTCTGTGAAGCTGTGTTCAACTTTTTTGTGTAAAAACTTAGGAGTGGAAGTTCTAAATTGTTATCGGACTCTTTGTTTAACTTTTTGAGGAACGGCAATCCAGGTAGCACTTGTGAAGTGGGTATTCTGGTCAAGTTCTTGATTTTAAAAAGAATTGTATGCTGTTAGCTTTTTAAAATCTTGTTGGTTATTATGACAATATAATTATGATAGTGTAAGAGTTTAAATCATGTAATAGGCTCTTCATTAGAATGTAAGGACCAATGCCATTCTCTTCATCAGGAAAGTGGTCCTGGGATGTCATCCTGAAACAGATTTAGTACTGCCTGTACCTAGAACAGTCACTAAACTAGAAGCAGAAGAGATGCCTATTCTCTCTTAGTCACTAGAGTTGGTATTCCTGAGGATTGGCCAGCTCATAGGTTTTCACATGGGTGCCAGCTTCAGATGTTGTAAGTAACTATATGGAATGTCATGTTTAGAAGCTTTAGGTTTCTCTCATGTCACTGTGATTGATTAATGATGCGTGACACCTGGATGAAAGGGGAGACAGGCAGTACAGACATGACTTACTTCCATTCTTGTTGTGGACTGCCTGTCTCTGCCAGATTTGTCATATCTGATCCTTTTTGGATTAAATTCCTTTCTGGATGTTCCTCTTACTTCTCTCAGTCATTGGCTCTGGCCATTTTTCTATTGTATTGCTTAGTGCTTGGTTCTGATTCTTGATGGATTCTGTTGAAAACTCATGTATCCTGGAACAAACTGACAAGCTTTGCTAAGGTAAACGTGTGTCTTTGACAATCCTGGTCCCAGGTGTTATGATCCATTGTCAGACTGTCTGTCAGACCATGTGTCAAAGGAGCATTGTCCCCATTTAGAGTTAGGAAATAAGATCAATATATACAAGATTCAGGATGGCAACTAGAGCCTGAGGAACAAACAATATCACAGCTAACCTATGTGTCTTCTAGAATAAATGGAATAAGGAAATGAAGGAGATAGTCCTCTTTCATTGCCCCAAAACTTCACAGGCAGATAGAATGGATGCCATTTTAGATTATCTAGAGAAATTTCCAGGAATGCAGTCTGTAGTACCAATGTTGTCCTTTCTGAAGGCTTAGAGGTCTGCCTTTATGATCACGTTTTTATCTGTAATATAGCTCTTAGCACCTGAAAGCTACTGATATATTGGAGTAAGTGGGATATATATATTTAGCATCAGCAAGACAGAACTTTATTTCACTTCCATTCAATAGCTCAGACATAACCTAGGGGACAAGCCCATTCTAGCTTGTTCACCTACTATATTTAGTCTTTATGGTCAAGAAGACTCACTCTTCATGGTTGTTTTACCTGAAGTAAAAATAAGAGAGTATGCGCATAAGAATGTGGTCCAGAAGCAGTGTAAATCACTTGTGCTCTCTTTCCATTGACATGAGCTAATCACATGACTACACATAGTTGTATGTTCCCATCAGAAACCTAGCAGTTCTTTCACTAACAAAATATGAGAGAAAAGATATTGGAGAAAAAACAGATTAAAACAATGTGGAAATCAATTATCCTTAATTAAAATCACCAAGTCCAAGTCTTTGATGACCTTAAAGGAAAAGAACACAGACCAGGTATCCCAGCAGCTGATGAATTCATATTACAGGAATGTATTGCCATGGAACCCTTAGTTGCCAGCAGTAACCTGAAACCTAGGATGGAACAGACATGTCTGAAATCTCTCATCTCTTCTCCTTAAGGATCATTAGAAGAATTACTTCTATAACCTAAGTGGAAAGATCATCAGCTGCTTAATCTACCTAAGGGTGGAGTGTCACCTGGATGCTGGAGTGTGGAGAGGCTACTTCCATTCACCAATATTTAGTTTTCCTTGCCTCTCTGGGCTGAGATGGGAAAAATCCCCATGCACCTTCTCAGTTACTTTTCATCCTGGCTGAGGTTATCTTGGAGGACACCATGTGTTTTGAAATGAGAAGGCATAGTATCAAAGTAACTAGATTTTTAGCTCCCCTGGGGAGTCACTCAGCTACAGAGATTACATTGTTTAAATTTTCATGTTTTTATTTTTTTAAAAAAATTATTAGTAATTTTTAGTGTACAACTTAATGGGTCTCATGACATTTCTATACTTGCATTTCATTGTACATTTCTCACATTAACTTCCCTTTTACCCTCTCATGACCCTCTTCCACCTCCCTTCCCTCTCTGACAATGGTCTCTTTTCTACTTGCATGTCTTTTTTTGTGAGTGTTTTACTTTTTTAGTCATGTATTCTATTTCCCCAAATTTAAGGCTATGGAATACATGTTGCTTCATGATTTAATTTCTGTATGAAATTCAGACCCTTATGAATGGAAACTGATGCTTTTTCTAAAAGAGATAATGCCACTAAGAAGCAAGAAAAAATATTATTAGAAATGTTATAATCAGCAACTTATGTTACCACCATTAAGACCGTTAAAGATGTAGCCATTGAAAAAGGGACTACTCAATGGATTGACCCACTGAAAATGAGAGCTGTAAGAAACCTTGAAGACAATATTGTTGAATTCTCATCTATTATTATAGAGGTACATTGAGACAACAAATTTGATAACAGAGGTAAAAGTATTTTCCACCTAATAACCCAGCAATTTCCTACATATAAACATATGTCCTAATGTAGCTTACATATATACATAATGTAACATTTACAGATATGTGTTATTGTTTTGTAATAGTAAAAGATGGTAAGTGAAATAAATGTCTAATAATAGGGAATTACATAAAATTCAGTATATCTACAAGGTAGAATTCTAGACAGGTTTAAATGGCAAAAGAAATAGAACTCAAAGTCACATGATAAGTAGGAAAATATGTATAATATCATTTATTATGTATAATATCATTTATTATCAAAACAGTAATCTTACCTCTGGATTGTTGTTGTTAGGTGCCGTCAAGTCGGTATCCGACTCATAGCGACCCTCTGTCCAACAGGGGAAACACTATTGTCAGTGCTTCTCTGCTGTTCATAGGGTTTTCAATGGCAGATTGATTTTTGGGAGGGGGTTGCCAGGTCCTTCTCCCAAGCCTGCAGCTTCTGGTGTTCCCAGGTGGTCTCCCATCCAGGTACTAACCAGGCCCGACCCTGCTTAGCTTCCGAGATCTGACGGGATCAGATGCCACAGGGCTACCGCTGCAGGCTACCTCTGGATAAGCATATATATTATAAGCTTTAAAAATTAACTTGTATATTTCATTTTTTGATCTGGAAAAATATACTTTAAAGTGATTATACTGAAATAAGACAACCAATTTTAATTCATATTTCCAAGGAAGGAAACATATCAAGAGTTAGGCTTGATATATTGACCTCATTTGGAACTTGTTATGGAAAAAAAATGCTAAAAACTTTGCAAGCTCTACATCTTATGTCATCAGGGAAATGTAAATTAAAACAAAAAGATACTATTGCATACCTAGTGGAATGGCCAAAATCCAGACTAGTGACAACACTAGTGACGGTATGGAGCATCAGGAACTCTGATTCACTGCTGGTAAGAATGCAAAATGAGGCAGCTATTTTGGAAGACAGTTCAATGGATTCTTGGAGAACTAAGCATAATTCTTGCTGCATGATTCAGCATTAACATTTCTTGGTATTTACCTAAATGAGTTGAAGACATGTCCATCCAGAAACCTATGCATAAATGTTTATACTGACTTCATTCTTAACTGCCCAAACTTGGAAGCAACCAAAGTGTTCTTTGGTAGGTGAATAGATAAATACATTGTAGTATATCCAGACAGTGAACATTATTCAGCACTGGAAATTAATGAACCATAAAAACCATGAAAAAACATGGGAGAAACTTAAGTGAAAGAAAGTAATCTGAAAATGTTGTGGATTGTATGATTCCAAGTATATATCATTCTTGAAAAGGCAAAATTAGATGGTAAAATGATCAGTGGTTACCAAGGGTTAAGATGGATGAAAGGATGGGTAGACAGAACACAGGATTTTTAAGGCAGTGACAATACTGTGTATGAAACTGCAATGATCAACACACATATATTTATTTGTCAAAAGCTATGGAATATGCAATACCATAAGTGAATAAGTGAACTCTAGTGTAAATTAAGGACTTTGGTTGATAATGATATGCCAGTGTAAGTTCTTCAATAGTCAGTATAAGTTCTTATAAAAAAGGTACCACTTTGGTGAAATGTATTGATGGAGGCTATACATGTATGGAGGAAGGAGATATATAGGGAGTCTCTGGTCCTCTAGATTCTGCTTTGAACCTAAAACTGCTCTAAAGAGATAAAATCTCTTTTAAAAATCTGCAAAAAGAGCTAGGTGTGGTGGCTCATGCCTGTGATTCCAGCAACTTGGGAGGATGAGGCAGGAAGATCACACATTCAAGACCAGAGGCAGCCAGAATAACTTAGCAAGACCCTGTCTCAAAATAAAAAATTGAAATGGACTGAGGGTGCAGCTCAATGGTAGAACACTTGCAAAATATGTGAGGCCCTGGGTTCAACCCATAATTACTGCAAAAAAAAAATCTGCATAAATTTTAGAAAAATGTTAAGGTTGTAGACTCATGTATGTTATTTTATCTTTTATATATTTTGAGATTTAAATATTTCATAATTAAGAATGAAATTCTTGAGCCAGATGTCACAGCACATACCTATAATCCCATTCACTTAGAAGGCTGAGTCAGGAAGGCCAGAGGCAGCCTAAGCAACTTAGTAAGACCTTACCTTGAAATAATAAAAAAAAAGTTAAAAAGAGGCTGGGGGTGCAACTTAGTGGTAGAGCACTTGTGTAGCATATGTGAGGCCCTTGGTTTACAACCCCGCCTCCAGTACTAGGGTATGGGGGATGGAACCCAGGACCTTGCACATGTTAGACAAATACTCTATCATTGAGATACATCCCAAACCCCAAGAATAAAATTCTTAATAATAATTTTTTTAAAAGGAAAGATGTTATGGGATAATTAGGGAAAATTTAGACACTGAATATTCAATGTCAGGAACTTTAAGATTTTTGGATATGATAATCAAGTTGTGGTTATATTTTTAAAATAAAGAAGCTCTTATCTCTTAGAAATACCTAGGAGTGGGTATGTCAGAAATTATATGAGGTCTGGGATTAGCCAAAACCAATTTGTTTGGGAGAAGAGAGAAATGGATATGGATTGATCTAGTAGAAATAGATTAGCTATATATTGATTTATGGATGCATGAGGCCTCATTATAATCTATAATTATGACTATGAATTTTTTTTGAAGGGCCTCCCCCAAATAGGTTTTAAAAATTGTCCTTAAAACAAAATAAAACAGCCAGGCACGGTGGCACACACCTGTAATCCCAGTGGCTTTTGAGGCAGAGGCAGGAGGATTGCAAGTTCAAGACCAAAGGCAGTCTGCATAATTTGGCAAGACCCTGTCTCAAAAAAGTATATATATATATATATATATATATATATATATACACACACACACACACACACACATACATAAAGGACTGGGGGTGCAGTTCAGTGGTCCAGCACTTGCAAAGCACACAAATGGAAGGCCCTGGGTTCAACCCCCAGTACCACAAAAAAATAAAAAATAAAATAAATAAAAATAAAATAAAACAAAAAGCAAAGTTCTAGAACCAATGCTCCTCATCCAGTGCTCTTTTCAGTACATCAGACTGAGACCATGGTTGGTTGGATTCCCTCCCGTTGTTCAGAATGAGTAAGGATACCAAAACCAATTTTCCTCAAACTTAATTTTCCTACTAGAAAAAGTTTCATGCAAAGTCATTTTTATATGTTAAAAAGTAGGCAACTGTTGAGCCATCAGCTCTCGTGGAGATATAGCTAGGATTTCTTTTTCTTTCTAAACATGCCAAAGCTCCAGAGCTGTGTGATTGAGAGCGTGGGACCTGAGACATCCATAAGCAGCCACAAAGGGTGGGAGGTGACTCATTCCAACTTCATGATGCCCCCAGAAACTGTTACGATAAGAGCAAGGCCTAAAACATAAACATGAGATAACTAAGATAATGGAAAAACTGAGAAACAGGACAACACTCTCAACTCTTTGGCTTGAGAAATTTATTATGCCAAGGAAGATAAATTGGACAAACATGAAAAGGGAAAGAGATCTTGTCTCTGCCTCATGTGTTTCTCTGTAAGTGAATGAGCAATAATACAGATATGAAAGAGTTCAAAACGGAGCCGTGGGCTCAGCCAAAATCACTCTTCCTAATAATTTCCAACCTTGGAAGAAGCCTCACATGTTGTACTCTAGCAGTTTTCTTGATTTTGGATTTTATATCTATAATTCATCCTGATCAGAATGTAGCTGGGGAGCCAGGAGCCATTTGCTAGTCGGAAATGAGGAGGTTGGTTAAGTGCTAAATACAGGCTTCCTTTTCCACATCAGAAAAGTCTGCTGTCAGGAGTTTGGACAGTTCTATGAAACAAACAAACAAACAAACAAACAAACAAAACTTGTGAAATCAACTGTCTGAAGCCAACTTGGCCAATGAATTATCAGATGACGTATTTTCCTTTCTTATCAGACTGTTCTGTATTGGAAAGGCACAGTCCAAGACAGTCAAACAAAAATGCTTGAAACAAATGATGAAGGACAGAAGGGGGTCACTGATTAGGCCAAGGGTCTGTAACTGTCCAGCTGGCCTTCCTGACCTGTCTTTTAATAGGACAGAGGAGGGTGACTGGGGAATAACATAGGACTGGAGGTGGCGCCTAAGAAAATATAGCCCAAAGCAAAGCTATTGTTATTGCTGATTCTACTCAGTGAATGTAACTGGAAGAAAATCAGATTCCAGTGCTTTCTGCTTTTAAATAGTGGTTGTGTTTTAGCTCAAGTTTCATAGAGCTAACTTTTGGGGAGTATAAAACAATATTCTTCAACAACTAAATTTACGGTCCTCGTTCACCCTTACTTAGACTTTACTTCTGAATAATCCCAGCTGACAGGTCATTCCTGCCAATTACATGTGGTTTTCCTTGAATTCAAGGTAAATAACACAAAACACAAGTCAGTTCTGCACATGCTATTTGCATGGCCGTAGGTTTTGTGAAGGTCTTTGGTGTTGTGGTGTTTATTTTAGGATAGAGTTAAATCATTGTAGGAAGCTGCTTTCAAGAAACTCCTTTTTATAGGACCAGAGTTTTGGTTTATTTAGGAAGGTAGGTAAGTAGATGGAAGGAGGGTGAAAGAACTAGAAGGAGCAAGATTGCCACAGAGTCACAAAAACCAGTGGTTTCCAACCTAAATCTACTGTTCCCTATCCCTGTGAATTTGGGTCATTTGTTTAATAGGCCTCTTTGACTTTAGGTTTTGATATAGAAAATGCAAATAATAATGCCTGCCCTATTATATTATTGTGAGGATTATAGATAATGCCATTGTTTTTTTAAAAAGAGAATAAATGGGAAAGATATATATATATATATATGTATTTCAAAGTATATTCCCTTCCCCCCAAAGCAAATTATGTTCATAGTTCTCTTGTCATGATGCCATGTTTTAGTTCTATATAAAGTTCAGAGAAGAACAAAATATCCCCACTTGCAAACAAATACGAAAAAAATTATGTGAATATCATTAAAATGTGAACCCTTGTGACAATAGTGACATTATTGGAACATAAATGGCAGCTCATTCAGCATGTCCTCGTAACTATATCAAAGAAAGACAGTTACAGCTTTGTTCTCAGTGGGACCCACTTGGGGCTTGGCTGCTTGTTGATGGATATTATCATTTTTAATGTCTGTAAATAATGTGATGTCAGATAAATGACCTGTTTCCTTTCTGTGGTATAATGCTCATTTATCTTCAGGGAGCTTGACTGAGTGGAGAAATCCGAGCAGGACTAAGTACGGGTATTTCCGACAGTGCAGGATGGGAGATATTTTATTAATCCTACTTAACGTGAGTCCCAGACGGTTGGGTTCAATTCTAAATGTACTTATGGTAAATCAATGAGAAAGTATATGCATTCACCATTGACTATGTTTGACTGAGTGGAGAGAAATAAGAAGTAAACATTTTTTTTTTCAATTTGAAGCATTTCTGTGCAAGTATATATTAAAAGACATCCTTTTACATCATTTGTATTTGGCTTAAGCAGAATTTTTGTTGCATGGAAGAATTATAATGGTATACAATTAGGGACCAGAAAGATGTGTTTTGATTAATTTTACTGTTAGTAGCTTTGAAGTGCACAATGATAAAAATATATATATGTAGTAGAGTCAAATAAGTTCTAGAGTCAGAGTCTTTGATTTCTGGGATACAATTTCTTCTTTCTAAAATAACCACTGAAAATCCTTCATCTTTTATGTCTGAAGATGGGTCTCATGAATTCATTGTTTTCTTTAAAGCCACTGGAATTTTATCTTCTGTGATGGGAGATTTAGTCAAGGCAAAATGAGGACAGTTTGATTTACTGAAAACTTTCAAGTAGGGTGATAATCACCACACCTAGTTTTTCCTAATATAGTGAAGATCATTTAGGGACATTTCCTTAAACAGATCTCTGGAGTTTTCTAGGGCCATTCATGGACTCTTAGAGAACTTAGGCTGGAAGCTTCTTTAGAGATAATTTAATATAAACATCTGATTTTTTTTAATGTTTTGCCAAAGGTAAAGAATTTGCTCTCTGCCATAAAGGGAGTTTGGAGTATAAGAGATTACCCAAAGACTTTGTGTTTTTACTGAGACTTAGTCAATTTGTCTAATTGTTTTACTCTAGTGAGTATCCAGAAAGATAGTTAGTCTATCTCTTTTTCTAGAATAAAATTCAGCAAGGTTCATTCCATAGGCCAACAGTGGCCTGGTTTTGTATACCTGAGCTCAGAATGGTTTTTACATTTTTAAAAGGTTGTTTGTTTGTTTTTTTTTTAAAAAAGCAAAGACGACTATATGAAATATGTGATGAGGACTACATGGGTACAGCAAAGCCCAAAGTATTTATTATCTGTCCCTTTACAGAACAATTTTGCTGATCTGTGTTCTAAAATATTCAGAGAAGAAGGGTCTGTGACCTTCTTTGTAGGTTCCATAATACTTTTGTGTTTTATTTTATTTTTCTAATGAGCAGCATGGACTGTAGAAAATAGGGAACCCAGTTTTAAAATGTGCCTATTTGGGGCCAACTTTAGCAATAGCTTTTTTTCACAGGAGGAATCCACCTGCTTTATGAATTATAAGTTAAGTACTGAGCTGAAATGTAGGCAGATCTGTCTCATTTTCCACAGAACTTTTGCTGACTTTTTAGCCACAGGATTTTGGATTATATAATTTCTCACCAAAACCACATCTATTTCCTGAACTGCCTCAAAATAACCTTGAGCTCCAGGAAAGTCTGGTTAAGAGGTTCATATTCCACATGACTGGGAACCCATCTGTGTTACACTGGGTTTCCCATGTTGACTGGGAAGCTGTGCTCAGTGTTGGTACAGAAAACGTGCCCTGCAATGCTCATGTCTTCAGTTTTTAGAGGAGCAGGGTCAGTCTTTAGCTTCTCTGCTGCAACTGTTTTAAACAACTTTTCCCAAATGTAAGGATCATTCTAGAATTTGGTGAACTTGGTGATGTTATTTCGCAGCTTTAAAAAAGTCTGATACTGAGTTTAAAGATTAGGTAATCTGAAGGCACGGATGGCAAGAAAAAGGAAAGAAGCTCTTGGGTGCATGAAAATATATTCTGCTTCTAACAGAATTTATCAATGAGAACTCTTGTATTTTTTAATGATATTTAACCACCTTGATTTGAACTGAAAATTGAAACATAGCATCAGAAATTTCTCTAAGAAAATGTAATAAATAATTGTTCAGGAGCAGGAAAATGTGTGTTCATGTGCAACTTATTGGAATCAAATTGTATTAAAAAGTTTGAGTATCACATCTACTTTCAAGTCCATCTTCCATACACTATTATGTTTCAAAGTCTTACATCTCATTTTATCATTGGCTTTGGAATTCTAAAACACTTATGCATTCCATGGACCTTACTGTTTGTTCTTAGAGCCAATAAATAAGACAGGACAGAAATAAATTGAAATTAAAAAGGATCCAGTCTACAGATACTTTATGAATTGTGTATAATAAGGTAGCAAGGAAAGAAAGAAATCCAAGGAGAGAAAAAGACAACATGAATCATGGAAACCATATTATGGGGAGTTAAGAACATTGATATGAGCTACATAGTGATACCTTGTCTCAAAAACCAGGGACTGGGGATATAGGGTAGTGGTAGTGGACTTTCCCAGCATTTACAAGGCCTTGGGTTCGAATCCCAGCACTACTTGGTTATCAGTCCCCCTTAGGGTAGCCCCTTCTAGCCTGTCCCATAGCACTTCTAAAGTTATGGGTAGGAAAATTTTGTGCAGTCAATATAATTGGATCACATCTATTGCTGGTATGATTCTTTAACATAAACCTGAATCTTGTTACTGCAACCATTTCTTACTGCTTTCAGTTCCCAGAATAATTCAGCTCAAGGAAATATTGACATTTCTATCTGAATCCATTCTGCTCTCTGTTCTATGAGGAAAACTTTATTAAACACTCTTTCAGCCACAGTCTTCAGAGCCCCTGAAATACTCTATCTCATAGTTGGCACTGCCTTTTTCTGCTGCCTCGCATGTTGGGTCTTTTCATCTCTATCCCTCTGGTAGAGCAGGTGGGAAGGCAATGCTAGGGCTGATGGCTGAGTAACTGAGGTCCTACATTAGCATTTGCAAGGAGGATGGATATGAAGCTGTCTTCCTGAGGCTTTTCCTCAGTGGTCACTGGGGAAAACCCAGAAACAAGGCTGGGTTAATACCTCATGTAGGCCAACAGTGTAGGTCTAGACCCAGCCAGAAGGTTCCTTGGGATTGCTGGTCTCCCAAAAAGTGAGTTTAAAATTCTTTCAAGCTCAAGGTTCTCAGGCATTTAGAAGCTGGTGAAAAAATATTGCAGCCCAGTGTGTTCAGTAGAATGGACAGACTCCAAGAAATGGCATGTCATAAGAGAAGGACTTTTCATTGTCATTTGTGATAGGACATTTCTTCATTGTGTGAAGCTATCCCATGCATTCTAAGAGTTTAGCCTCCTGTTCCTGCCCAGTAACTGTAAGTAGTACTCCACAGTCATTGGAATGACCCAAAACAGTCCTCACCATTTTTTAGTCACCTTCTAGTAAAAAAAATACCTGTGGTTGAGAGCCACTATATGGACCTACCCTTGGATAATGGCCATTGTACTAATAACATTTCTACAGTCTATGCTCTAAGATGTCCACAGGAGAAGCTGAAAGGTAAGATAATCAGAGTGTTGTGCTATAGGCTTTGAGCCATTTGTTTGAAAGGTTCTTTCTGGCCCCTGTGCAATTGCAGGTTATTATTATTATTTTTTACTATGCAGAATTCAGGAGATATTGGGGCCAGAAAGTTAGAATAGTGCCCTCACCAAGGAGTCCAGGAAGGTACATACTACCTAGTCAATGTGTTTTAGACTCAGAGAAATTCAGCATTTGAAGAAAACTAAAACTAATCTCACCTTGCACACAATGGAAGGATGTTTTTGCCAAATAGGCACATCTTCAAGATATAGCCACGTGTTGATCTTCAAGTCTGGGCCAGGGATTTAGGATAAGTTGTAGATTCTTGTGTTAGGTCTCTGGGGATGGTCTCCAGGTGATATAGTAAATTTATTTGCAGTAAACATTGATTATGAGTCAGATTGATAGAGTTTAGTTCTTGCTGCCACCACTAACTAACTGTATGATCTTGAGCAAGGTCCTTTACTTCTTTGGGCCTGTCTCAGTTTCCCACTTGTAAAGCAAAGATAATGCCAGTCTCTAAAAGTGTTTGTGGCATTAAATGAGTTAATAGGGATGAAGTGCTTAGAAGAATACCTAGCACCTGACAAATATTGTTGTTGTTGTTGTTGTTAGGTGCCATTGTGTCAGTGTGTCTGACTGATAGCGACCCTATGTACAACAGGCAAAACAGTATTGTTAGTGCTTCTCTGCTATTCATAGGGTTTTCAATGGCTGATTGTTTTTAGGGAGTGGGTTGCCAGGTCCTTCTCTCAAGCCTACAGCACCTGGTGTTCACCAGTGGCCTTCCATGCAAGTACTAACCAGGCCTGATCCTGCTTAGTTTCCAAGATCTGATGAGATCAGATGCCACAGTGGTACAGCTGCAGGCTGATAAATGTTAGCTATTAGTATATACACTAAATCTAGAATTAGGCTAGTATTTTGTTTCCTACCTAGAAGTGAGTTTTCTCAAAGGCTGTGCCTTTACTGATTATAGCAGCTCCATCTGTGTCTGAAGAGAAGCCATTTTGAAAATACTCATCCCTAAGTCTGTGCTGAAAATGAGAAGGGGCCTGGCTCTTGGGTTATGCCTCCCCTTTAGGTGATGCTGCCTTTAGGGCTTTCAAAATGGAAAACAGAGAGGCCATCTCTTCCTGCTTCCTGGAAGCAGTTAGGCATGGCTTATAGAAAGCTTGTGAAGTTCATTGATGTGGTCAGCCCCTTCCACTGCCCTCTGCTCTGGCCTTCCATACTGGTCAGTGAGTATAAAAGGGAAGGGGCAAGGTTTGAGATGTAACCCTGAGCAGGGAGTCCTGGAGTCAGTGTGAAATGTATCCAGGGGTCTCTTCCCTCAGGGAAAGGAGCTAAAGTCTCCTTAGTCAGTTGTTGTTGTTGTTGTTAGGTGCTGTCGAGTCGGTATCCAACTCATAGTGACCCTCATAGGGTTTTCAATGGCTGTTTCGGGATTGCCTTGGGAGTGGATTGCCAGGCCCTTCTCCCATTTTTGTGGTGCTGGGACTTGAACTCGCTCAGGTCCTCAGAGACTGCAGCACAGTGCTCTACCAACTGAGCTAAATCCCAGCCCCCTTAGTCAGTTAGTGTGTTATAAAAAGAGGGCAGGGAAATTTCTGCTCCAGGGCATGACATAGTAACAAGGACTGGACTTAACCTCCTGCCTCACACAAGTGGAAACCAAGATAATATGAGCTGACAGTTTTCAAATATGGGATGACAGGCAGGAAAGAACATTGATCCCCAAGAGGAGAGGACATGGAATGAGCCCCACAACTGCCCAGCCTATTGTCTGGAGAGTCTACCCAGGCTGTTCGGTTGGGATGGGGTGAGGGGTGGGGTGGGGGAGGACCCAGACAATCCCTAGTCTCCCTGTGTTGAGGAGACAGAGCTGAGCATTAGGGGAGGTGAAAGTGGGTGCACTTCTCACAGGAGAGAGCTGCCCCGGGAAGGCTCCTGAGACTTCTGTAAAGGGTTTCTGTGTCCTTTGCTGACTCCTTGTCCTGCTGTGTCCTTTGCTGTGAGAACCTGCCAGAAGCTGGGGAAAGAACCATGGCGAAGGAGCAAGTGGAGCAATGCTTGGAGCTTACACAGGGCCAGAAACAGTGCTGTTTCTACCAGCTAGGTGAAGAAGTCAGGATGCAGAGGGCCTCTGGGAGACTCCTAAGTAAGTGAGCAAAAATCAAAGGCTGCTCTAGTCCTGCCTAATGAAACTTAAAGACAAGCCTCAAAAGAACCACACTGTTTATGAGTACTTTAAGTGTGCCCCAGAAAGAAACCCTCCAAAATATTGAAATGAATTTTTTAAAAAAATCCAGCCCCCAGCAACATAAAATTTGTAATACCTGGCATATAAGAAATATGAGAAATAAGACCCATTATGAAGAGAAACAAATTTGATTAGTAGAGATAGACACAGATAATGCAATTGGTAAACAAAGGTATTAAAATAGTTATAACTATTTGTTTTTTCACCAACATAAATAGTGACTATACACATGGAATTCACCAGTGGAACAAATAGGAACCAAATTGACTACATTTGTGGAAAGAAACAATGGAAAAGCTCCATATCAAATGCCAGAACAAGACTGGGTATTGATTGTAGATCAGACCAACAACTGCTTATATGCAAGTTCAAACTGAAACTGAAGAAAGTTAGAACAAGTGTAGGAGAGTCAAGGTATGACCTTGAGTATATCCCAGCTGAGTTCAGAGACCACCTCAAGAATGGGTTTAATGCATTAGACCAGACGAGTTGTGGCATGATATCAAAGACATCCTTCATGAGGAAAGCAAAAAGTTATTAAAAGACAGGGGAAAAAGGAAAAGACCAAATTACATATCAAAAGAGATTCTGAAACTTGCCCTTGAATGTTGAGCAGCTAAAGTAAAAGGAAGATATGATAAGTTAAGAAACTAAACAGAAGATTGCAAAGGGCAGCTTGGGAGGACAAAATCAAATATTTTAATGACCTGTGCAAGGAGTGGGAGACAGAAAACCAAAAGAGAAGAACATGCTCTGTTTTTCTCAGGCTTAAGGAATTGAAGAAAAAATTCAAGCCTGTGTAGCAATAGTGAAGGATTCTACAGGGGAAATATTAAATGATGCAGGAAACTTCAAAAGAACATAGAAGGAATATACAGAGTCATTATACAAAAAAGAATTGGTGAATTACCAACCATTTCAAGAGGTTGCATATGATCAGGAACCAATGGTATTGAAGGATGAAGTAGAAGCTGCCTTGAAGGAACTGGTGAAACACAAGGCTCCAGGAACTGATGGAATACCAATAGAGATGTTTCAACAACAGATATAACACTGGAGGTGCTAATGTGTTTATGTCAAGAGATTTGGTAAACAGCTACCTGGCTAACTGACTAGAAGAGATCCATATTTGTGCCTATTCCCAAGAAAAGGGAACAAACGGAATGTGGAAACTATCAATGATATTATTAATATCACACACAAGCAAAGTTTTACTAAAGATCATTCAAAAGCAACTGCAGCAGTATATAGATAGGGAGCTACCAGCATATCAAGCTGGATTCAGAAGAGGACAGGGAACCAAGAATATCATTGCTGATGTCAGATGGGTATTAGTTGAAAGCAGAGAGTACTAGAAAGGTGTCTATCTATGTTTTATTGACTATGCAAAGGCATTTGCCTGTGTGGATCATAAAAAATTCTGGATAACAATACGAAGAATAGGAATACCAGAGCACTTAATTGTACGCATGAGGAATCTCTACATGGATCAAGAGGCAGTTGTTCAAACAGAAAAAGGAAACATTGCCTGGTTTAAAATAGAGAAAGGTGTATGTCAGGGCTCCTTTCACCACACCCCTTCAATTTCTATGCTGAGAAAATAATAATCCGAGAAGCTAGACTTTATAAGGAAGAACACAGCATCATGATTGGAGGAAGAATTATTAACAACCTATGCTATGCAGATGACACAACTCTGCTTGCTAAAAGTGAAGAGGATTTGACACATTTACTGACGAAGATCAAAGAACAGTGCCTTCAGTATGAATTGCAACTCAACATCAACAGAACAAAAATCTTTACAATCCTGAGTCAGTAAGCAACTTCATGACAAATGGAGAAAAGAATGAGGTTATCCAAGACTTTGCTTTACTTGGTTCTACAATCAACATCCATGGAAGCAGCAGTCAAGAAATCAAAGGATGCATTGCATTGGAAAAAGCTGTGTCAAAAGATCTCTTTAAAGTATTGAAAAGTAAAGATGTCACACTGAAGACGAAGCAGTGCCTGACTGATGCCATATTTTCAGTCACAACATATTGTCATGAAACCTGGACATTGAATAAAAGAAGAGAAGAATTGATGCTTTTGAATTATGGTGCTGGAGATGAGTATTGAATATACCACAGGCTACCAAAAGAACCAACAGATCTGTCTTAGAAGAAGTGCAACCAGACTGCTCCTTGGAAGCAAGGATTCGTAGACTGCATCTGACGTATTTTTGACCTGTTGTTAGAAGGGACCAACCTTTGCAGAAGGACATTATGTTTGGGAGAAAGGAACACTCTCAACTATATGGATTGACACAGAGACTGCAAAAAATGGGCTTAAATGTAAAAAAGGATCATGTGCCTGGCACAGAATTGGGAAGTGTTTCATTCTGTTGTAAGTAGGGTCCCTGTGATTCAGGCCGAACTTGAGTGCACTTAACAACAAAAACAGTAGGCTTAAGAAGGCCAAAGAAAGCACCAGAAAATTAAGAAAACATAGGGGCGGGGGGAACATGGGGAATTAGACCAAAGCAAACTTCTCGAGATGAAAACTTAAATAAGAGAAATTCACTGGACGGAATTAGGAGTAGATGAGAAACTAGCAGAAAGAAAGATCAGTGAATCTGAAAGTTTAACAATAGAAGTGATGCAAAACAAATCATAAGGGGGAAAAATCACTGAAGAAAATTGAACAGAGTCATTGTGAACTGTAGGACAACTTTAAGCAGACTGATATTTCTATAAATAATTACAAAGTTATCAGAAGAAGGAAAATAATAAAAGTACAAGCACAAATCAATGAAATACAAGAGGACAGTAAAAGAGAATACCAATGAAAACAAAACCTTGTTCTTTGAGAAGATTAATAAAATCAATCAATCTTTCACCAGATTGCTGAGGAAAACAAGGAAGAAGGCACAGATTGCCAATATCAGGAATGATAGAGAAAACATCCCTCATGTCAAAAATATGGCTAGGAAATATCATGAACGGCTTTATGCCAATAACCTTGACAACATGGGTGAAATGGACATGCTATCTAAGTACTGTGAAGAAGAAACAGGTACCTCAATGGTTGTGCATCATTTTTCAAAATGAAATTTATAGTTAAGAACCTTCTCCCAAATCAAACTCCAGATCGAAGGTAGCCTCTCTGGTGAATTCTACCAAATATTCAATGAAGAGCTAATACTAATGCCTCATAAACTTTTTTAGAAAATTTAAGGGAAGCCAACACTTTCCTATTCATGCTATGGTGTCAGCACTGTGGACCAATTCTCTCTCATGATCAAAGATATAAAAAAGTCCTTAAAATTTTTCTTTCTTTTTTTTCAAATCAAATCCAACAATATCTAGAAATAATAATACATCATGAGCAAGTGGTGTTAATTCTAGAAACACAAAGTTATTTTAACATTGTAAGTATGAGTAGAGACTCTTGGGTGAAATAAAAACATTCTTCTCCACCTTATTCTCCAGACCTTTGGGCTTTCCTTGTGATGAAGATGGATAAGGAAGGCCTCAGATCCTCAGGTAACTGCTAATGATCTAAGCAGAACTGACCTATTCTTAGGGCCTCACACTTGTCATCCATAGGCTAGCAACAGTCTAAGGCTTTTCAACTTCCAGGAAATGTCTGTCACGTGAGAGTAGTTGAAAAAGCATGGGTTTTGGCTTCATGGAGACCTTGGTTCAAACCCAGAATTCATCATCTATTGGATAAATTATTTAATATATTTGAGCCTTAGAGATGTAATGGAGATTCAGGCTGTTCTGAGGATTAAAGGTAAAGTGAATAAAATACTTAGCTCGTAGCAATCACACCATATGTGGAATGTGTGTGTCCATTTTGCTAAGACACTAGAACATGATGGTCAGGAGCTGTTGCTACTAATACCAGCTGTGTTTCATTTCCATTCATGAGACCTTGTCTAGTTTCTTAATCTGTGAAGTAAGATTACCAGTACTTCCTATTCGCAAAGAGTTTGATGAGGTCTCTTTGAGTTAATACTGGCATCACTCTTGGAACAGCACCCGACACTTCCAAATAAGTGCTCAGTGTACATTATTTATTGTTATGTAAGTTGTTATTGCTTCAACCTCTAATGTCACTGTTGTTGTTGATAGGTCAGCTAAGGCTCTGATATTCTAGCAAGAAATAATTCTAGCCAGAAAGATTCCCCAACCCAGATAAGGATATCAGGTAGCAGGACACTGAGTCCTTGAATTTGCTCAGCCTACCAATTATTATTTAGTGCTTTGAACACCAAAACCTATCTGGCCCGTGCAGGGAGAGGTGACTAGCCACACCTGCCAGAAGTGAAGTCTGAGGGTGAGGGCAGGAGTAGGGCTGGCCTCAATAATAATCCATCTCAGAGATCATGTATACACACACACACACACACACACACACACACACACACACACACAATTTTTTTTTTTTTTAGTGTTAGAGGGTTGAATCTAGAGCTTCACACATGCTCGGCAAGTGTTCTACCACTGAGCTGCACTCTCAGCCCCCCTTTTAAAAATTTTTTGTTATGAGACAGGGTCTTACTACATTGTCCAGACTGCCTTTGACCTTAAACTTTCAGTCCTCCTCCCTCAGCCTCCCAAGTCACTGGGATTGCAGACATGCACCACAGTGCCCAGCTTAGAGATAGTATTTTGTTAGAAGTGTGCCTGGTGTTGGATCTTCCTGAACAGGAATGGGATGCAGTGTGAACGGAGACCTGGGCTATATTGAGAACCATGTGGCCCTGTCAGCAAATGATGGCCCCTGAATGACAGTGTTACAGGGAGCAGAAATAAGGCCACAGTTCGCCTCTCTGCCTGCCACAGAAATGTACACTGTGCAGATTTGCAGCCACCCAGGCCTGAGCAGGGCTTTGGAGAGGCTTGGCAGACGGCAGGCTGCATGCTACCAATTTCTTTCAGCACAGCCTATTTGTGCCATTCATAGCTTCTTGCTATTAAGCAGACCGAACAGCTCATATCCTGTGGACAGATGATAGATATGTCATATCTCTGAAAAATTGTTTGTCTTCCACAGGTGATGGGCTTCCTTCTAAAGCAGACAGGTCACATGACACTTTTCAGCACTCTCTTCTGCCCCAGTTTGGCATCCCGCGTCTATCAAAAGGGAAATCTTTCACATGCAATTATGGCAGAAAATAAAGGTGATGAAGTGTTGTGTACTAAGAAGGGAGGAGATCAAAGGGCAGTAATGAAAACTGATTACACTAGAAGGGCGGCTTCAGCCCCAGAAGTTGTGTGGGGCTGTGCAGGGCCTGACATTGCTCAGAGATGGACTCAGGGGCACACACTAGGGTATGTGTAGAAGGAATGGCCCAGGCCCCTCATAGGCACTGCTTCCTTAAAATAATAAACTGCAGGTATTACCTGTAACCCAAGCAGTTTGGAGGTGGTGTGTAATTGTATCAAAGTGATGCTGAGGCACTTATTTCCCAGCATTTCACATAATGCCTGTTTCTAGCAACAACATCCAATTAGTGGTATCATTGTGGACCTCCAAGAGACCAGTTGTCACTCATTGAGCCTGATCATTTCCTCTACAGCACAGGGCCTGGGCACCCAAAGACCTATTGCTTTTTTCCTAATTGAACTCTTGGAGATCAAAGAAAAAAGCAGAGCTTGCTCATACTTATGGATGAGACTTCTTATCAGAACCTTCCTAGTAATGCAGTATGATCATCATAGTGGCACCCTTTCTGATTGGAGAATTTCTCCCTCTGCCAAGCACATTTGCTACCAACTGCTAGCATCTTGAGAGTATACATCGTACAATAACATTTGCAATCCCAGAAAATGGCTTGTCTAGGTCAATTGAGCAAAAGACTTTAGGTTTGATATCCAACCATTTGCTTTGGAATACTCTAGGAAAAGCCAGTTTCCAACTAACTGTGGGAAAACCTATCTGAATTTGTTGAAAAAGAAAAGAAATAACTCAATTATAGATTATTTGAAAAGGATATAATCATATTACTCTAGTAATGTTGACTGTAGTAATTCAAGGGAAGCTAAGTTCTGTCAAACATACTTCGGAGTTCTTGCTTTAATGGCGCATATATATACATATATATATATATATATATACATATATATATAGTCAATTGTAGCAAATAGTGGCTCAATTATTTAAAAAATGATTCATTTTTCTAAGTTGCTTAAAATTTGTGCCGTTTTCTCATTTTTAATATTGAATGGATTACTAACTCTTTTGCCACTTTTGGAAATGTGCCACTTGTGGAAAGATAATTGAGAGATTGCCCAAAGAAAAAGTTGAGGGCCAGAAGATAGGGAAAGGGAACCAACATTTGTCGGTTCAGCCTCACAGAACCTACTTGCAGGACATAATCTAATCATTTTCCAGATGAGGAAACTGAAATGAAGTCAGTTGGTTGGGGCTTGTTAGATAGTGGATCTAGTGTTGATGGATCTAGTGTTGAATTTCTGCTTTAAATAGTCCCAAAGTCGGTATTCTGCTGCCTTTGCACTTTCTCACTGCCTCACTCATTTGGCTATTTGACACAGGCTGGCTGTCTCTCATCAGACAACTCTGGTCCCATATGCCAGATGCAAATACACATGTCTTCTGTTAGCAGTGGCACTACAGGTTTCTGAAGGAAATGCCAGTCTGACCCCAGAGAAAAGGGACTGCAAAGAAAGTGGCCATTCAAGACCTATGTGTTCATAGCCCTAGGCTGAAAAATTAAGCAGACATTTACTAAAGAGTGCTCAGTGGGTCTGACCAAGCAATGCATCTTGCAGAAGATTTTATGCTGGGCTACATAGCCCATGTTGTGGAGGACTGCTGGGCTGTCTCTGAGTAGGCTGGGATATGAAGGGGTCACAAAGGCTTGCTGGTACAGATTACTATTCTCATTGGTTGCTGTGAACCTTACATTCCCAACAGTGTCAGCATTGTATCTTTGAAGGTACAGTACATGTTTATAATTGGATAAGAGAATCCTGTGTCTTTTTTACTCATTGGCCCATGTGCATGAGTTAAATCATTAGAATAGAACAGTGTCTTTGGAGAAAGGCTCAGAGAAGACAAATTCCAAAAGGAAAAAGAAGGGAGAGCTGTTAGCAACCCAGGGGGATTCCAGAAGGTGATGGATCATGGTGAGAAAGGGGGTCCTATGAACTTGGTTGAGTGGGGATACAGTAAAAATCTTCCTTTACTTGACAGTTTTGCCTAAGGCCAACTCTACTTAGTAAATCTCATGGGATTAGTGCACTCACTTCAAAGAATCCAGCCCACCAGAAGAATAAAACAATATTTCCCTCTGTGGCACTTGGCATTTCAGCTGTTATCACAATTGTATCTAGAAAAGCAGTTTATTCAAGTGGTGGCTTGTTCTTTAAGGCTTGTCTCCTCTTTGAGAAATGCCCAGTGAGACTTCTTGAAGGATATCCCTCATTCCAATTCTGTATGCTATTTTCTGCGGCCAGCAAGCACTTTTAGAAACTTATTCCTAGATACTGAGCCTTTGGATGGTGGTCACCCATATCTGTTCACATAAGAACCCATCTAAGGTTTTGTCAGAAACCAAACAGAACTTCCCAAGCCCAGCAACTGGAGGCACTCAAGGATTTGTGGTTGTTGCGTGAGACTTTTAAGAGGTGCTGACTGAGGACTTCACTGAAACCCACCTATATGTTCCCACCCTTTCCATTTCCTTTTCTATTTAACCCAGAGGTTGCTGGTTACTGTTATAGAATGGAATCGATGATTGATTTAAAAAAAAATGTTTCTGCAACCCTAGGTTGCACAAAGAGAATAGGAGCCATCAGGGAGGAAGGGTGGAGAAGTAAAGGACATTTCCCTATTCTCTCTGCTCTCTAGACCTTGAACTTGTAGATTCTAAGACCTGAAAAGAACTAGTCAAGCTAGTAGCTAGCATAATTCTGTGACCGAGCAGATGAAGAAACCAAGGCATGGAGAGTGGAGATGTTTGTCTTAAGTCCCACAGCTGGCTGAATAGCAATGCCATACCTAGAACTCTTGGGTCAGGTCTGTAGAAGATGGTTTTAAAAAGCAGGGGCACAGGAGAGCAAAGTGACTGGAGTGAATAGTAGTCACACTTAGATGTTTTGAGGAACCCAGGTCTGTTTTGTCAACAAGGAAGAAAACACGTCAGGGGGTCATGAAAACAATCTTTAAATATCTAAAGGGTTTCCACTCCAAAGTGTGTGGAAATGTATTGTTTGTAATTTCACAGAACACAGGATCTGCAGACATAGTTATTGGGGGACTGAACTCAACTCTATGAGGAATGTGTTGATTTGCCTTCAAAAGGCTCTGCAGTACCTAACAGAGTGGTGGGGCCATTGCCTTGGAGGAGGCCACTGTCCATCGAAAAACATGTTCAAGGTTTCTTCCCAGAATCTCCTCCTCAAAGCTGAGGTGAATGGTAAAGGTTCCCATCAAGTAGGGAATTAAGTGGAACTCATGTAAACCCTTCATGTGTCAGTTCCAGCAAGCAAATCATCTCCTGAACCATGTGCTAGTTGTTTTCCATGGGCCTTGGATGCCTGAGCCTCAGCTGTGGCAGAACCCAGTTTGGGGAGAGTTTCAAAAGATGGGCTGCTATTCACTGAATACTTGTATTTAAAAATATTTTTTTTGCAGTACTGGGACTGAACCTAAGGCCTTGTGCATGCTAAGCAAGCACTCCACTACTGAGCTGTACCCCAGCATCATTTTTAATTTTTTATTTGGAGACAGGGTCTTGCTAAGGTGCACAGGCTGCCTCTGGCCTCAAACTTGCAATCCTGCCTCCACATCCCGAGTGCTGGGATTACAGGCATGCACCATAGGCCCCAGGACATTGGATACTTTTCAGAGGGAAAGTAGGGTGATGTTAGTTTTGCTCCAGAGTAACTTGGTGACAGGGTGAAGAAGAGAGTGGCACCCATGGCTGCAATTCTCAATATTTGTTGTTTTTCTTGTTATTAGGTGCTGTTGAGTCTGATTCATAGCAACCTTATGTACAACAGAAAGAAACACTACCCAACACTGTGCCGTGTCCAGTACTATGTTGGTGCTTCTCTGTTATTCATAGAGTTTTTGATGACTGATTGTTTCAGAAGTAGGCTGCTGGGTCCTTCCAAGCCTGCAGCACCTGGTATTCCCAAGTAACCTCTTATCCAAATACTAACCAGCCTGACCCTGCTTAGCTTCTGAGATCTGATGGGATTAGACACCAGGGTGGTATGGCTGTAACCACTAGTTGTCTGAAAGTGGTCACTTAATGCCAGGATGGAAAGTCTTGTGAGCCCAGTGGAGACAGGCCTTGGAAGAAGGCAAGGCCCCTGCTTTAATGGAAACCTTTAAAGGGACCTTTATAGGTCCCTCTGGAGTCAAGGACCTCTCAGAAGTGGGCATAGGCCACCAGAAGTCTTAATCCCCAGACTGGGCTTACAAAATAAAGTCCCCTCTGTAGGTATCCCCCATACTGGCAAGCCCTTTGCCTGTTTCTTGGTCTTACTAACCTGGCTGTAGTTAGAATCCAGATTATTGACTCTGACTTGTCATGTCTATGTATCTCACTTAGAATACCTGATGTTTGAATCTACTTCTTCCATAAAGCTTTCCTTGGCCTCACCAACACATCCTGAAGTATCTTGCCCCTGAGTTTAAGGGTGAAGGGCAGATGATAGCAGTATACCAGGACACCAGAGGGAGTCGGGGCTAACCCTATCACATTGAGTCAGTGCTTGGGCTGGGTCCTGGAAGCTCTCTTCTTTCATTGCCATAAGCATATCATTACAAGTCCCCAGGAAGGGTCTTCCTCTTTGACCCCTCTCTGTTCCTGTCATGCTCCTTTCTAGGATGGAAATGGGTCCCAAGCCAATGGGAAGAAGCTCTTCCCAAGTTTAGGTGAACCCAGTCCACAGGCCCCTCTTCTCCCTGCTTGTCTACATTTCTTTACACACCTTTCTCAAGGATCCACTGGCCTCTGGGCTGGCAAGATGCAGTTAAACCATGTGCTCATCCTCATGAGTCATTCCGTACATGCTCCTGTGGGACCGGCTTCACTGATTATCTTGTTTGTTCTTTGTCCACGAATCTCAGTTGGCTTTGAGTTGTTTAACTCACCCTCAACACTTCTCAGTTTCCTCCTCAAGGCACCAACCATGCTAGCTAACTTAACTATCAAATGTCCCATCTAAGTTGTTCAGGAGAATGAGAAACTATGGACACTTTTTTTTTTTTTTTTTTTTTTTTTTTTTTTTTTTTTTTTTTTTTTTTTTTTTTTTTTTTTTTGCCCTCAGGTGTTACTTGTTGCCTTGCAAATCTGAAGGGGAAAAGTAAATTGTATTTGGAGGAGCTATGGAATGCCTTTCCTTGAAGAATGTTTATGTTGGGTGGGTAGGGCTGGGCATGGATAGTCTTGGTGTCTCTAGTGCCAGCATCTAGGACCTGACATCAGACAAGAGATAAGGGCCTCTTTCTAATCTTTGCTACAATGAAAATAGACAATTGATCAGAAGTATTTATTGAGTGCCTACCATGTTCAGCCAACAGGAAACTGGAAGGTATAGGAATAAATCCATCTTGACTAAAAACTTAACCTACCAGCTTCTTCTCATGGATTGGTGTCTTTTGTGAAAAAAATACAGTGGCAACCAGTTGTCTAGAGCTTTAAAACTACGTAATTGGGTTTCTGCTAGGAGTTCAGAAGTCCTTTGTCACTTAGCTGGAGCTGCCATCTTAGGGTGGCAGAAACGAAACCTTGAACCTCTGTGCAGAACCTTGGATACCCTTCATGGAATGTGGAAGACAACCACTCTGAGGCCCATCCCTGACCTGTAAACTGAGTCTAGCAATCCCTACCTTGAACTGGGGTCTGAAGAAGTGGAAGAAACACTGTATGTCAACCACTTAGCACTGCGCTTGGCACCCAGTGAATGATGGTTGATGTGGCAATTAGCCTGCCATTGTTGGTGCCCCATGGGAAGTGGCGGGGACATATATTGTTCATGTTGTGTTCTGTCTTGTCCTATGGAAAATCCTGACTTCCAGTTCTCTAGTTTCAGCAAGATTTTATAGTCTTAAACTGGCATGCTGTCGACAGGGTACTGGAAAGAAATGATATGCCAGGAGAGAAGGGTACAGATCTCCCTAAGGGAGCCACATAGGCTCTGTGTTGACTAAGGCAGTAAAGGACTGAGAAGTAAAATAAAGCTGAGTGTCCAAACATGACTTTTGCCATGTACTTTCTGAAAGGTAAAGACTGGTAAGAAAGACTGGCAGAAAGGGAGGAGGTAAGGCAGGGTGTCCCCAAAGAGAATGATAACCAGCATCAAAGTAGAACTTGAAAAGGACAGACTGGTTGAGAATTGAATTGATTAGGGCAGCAAGGCCTCACCTTCTTCTAGCCAGAACTGGCCTAGATTCTGTGTGGATTTAAAGGGATTGCGTGACACCATGGACCCCCAAAGAAGACAGCCTGCCCATCTCTAGACAGGAGTCCCATCTCATTTACCTGGTAGACAATCTCCATGGAAATAGCCCTCAGCTTCCTTCACAAAGCAACCTTGCTTTCATTTCAATTATGTGCCTCACACTTACATCAGCTTAAATCATCTGAATTCTTTAAAAATATAGAAATAGTTATTTTTATAAGAATTTCTTTGCCATGAACAAAGGCCACAGCAGGGTGGGATTATCTTAAGCTTTTTTGCATGGCCCTTTCATCAAAAGTAATGATAATATTTCAGATGGATTTCAGAGTGATTAATGAGATATTTGCAATGCAGATTATCAGAAGTGGAAAGGCCTAGATATTTAAACTAGTTGACTGGTGAGATTAACTTGGTGCACTTTGGCCCACATTTCCAAAAAAAAAAAAAAAAAAGACTTCTAAGTTTCAAAGGAAAAGGTGTTGTTTATTTGCATCCAGGTGATATGTCTCAGTTCAGAAAACTGAAACCAGCCACAACAGAGGATTCAGGTCATCGCTGGGGAGTGGATGAGATAGGCCAGATTTATAAATGGCCAAAGTGGAAGTAAATGAACAGTGATATGTATGGTGCAGAAGGAGATCTAAATAAGGTACACTTGTGAAACTTTCATTTGAATAAGGAGTGAAGTTACCTCTTTTCCAATAGTGCATCAACTATCCTTAGGACCCAGGTACCAGGTCTTGCTTTCTTGGTGAAGCGGGTAGACCTTCAGGTGGGAGATGATCATTTCCTCTCAGCAAAAGAGAAGAAAATGAATCAGATTAGTGCTTTTCCTATGAAAACAAAGACCCATGTTATGACTTATTATGCAGCTTCTATGAAAGTGCAGTATTTTGAACGTCTGTGAAAACGGGCAAGAAAAAAGTAAGATTTGGGGAAAAGTTGTATAAGAAGGAAGTAAAGGTACTGGAATTGTGAGTCTTGCTATAAACCTCACACTATGTAGAGTGGAATTTCCTAACTTCTACTCCTCATTCTCCCACAATGGCCTCGAGTATGTGCTGTGCGTCACAGTTCTCAAAAAATATGAACTTATTCCCTCCCTTAGCATTACCCCAAAGTGTCTCCTTTTCAGCCTCCCAGTATGTATATTAATGACCCAAATGAGAAAGACTTAATGATAGATGGTGCTCATTTAATTGGCTGAAATTGAATGATGTGCACTTTCTGACTCCCGTTAATTCTTAGGACTAATCTACATATTGGCAACTTGTCATAAGAGATGGGTTGCAAATGCTGAATCAAAACTTTTCAGGGCTTGGCAGCAGTACAATGGCAATGTGTTAAATGCTCTCTTAGGAGACTGGAGAGGAACATTTGTGGAAATGTAATGCAATCATGGTAAGATAATGGATTAAAGAGCTTTCTCTAAGATATTGGCTTTGTATATCTTTGAATTGAAAAAGTAGCCTTTCTGATTTGAATGTGACTCTTGAAGCACACACACAAAGTAGACAGTGGTCAGTGATGCATTACTGTGTTAGTATGAAGGGAACTTTGCAATTTGTTCTACATTCTCCGGTTGCCTACTGGAGTTCATGCAACTTCCTCACTAACCTTCCCAGTAGAACTAGAACTGAACTTTTTCCAGGAAGACCACGCTGAGTTGGAATCAAAAGTGCTGGGGTACTGTATGCTCTTTCCCATTTACCAGTAGGAGGATACTAGGAAAGCCACTGAACTTTGTCTCTAAAGACATGGACCATAATACTTTGTGTTTTTCTTAAAGAGATTCTTAGAACCAAAATGGTGGTTTGAAAATATTTCATATGATGCAAAGCCATAGACAAATATTATTATGACTACAAGTGCTTTTCCTGCTCTATAACAAAACATCTTCCCAAATCTTCCCTGCCTTCTTCCAACCATAGTAAATCGCTGTTGATCCTTAGCATATTTATGTCAGGGAAATGTGAAATTTGCAATGTCATCTTCCTCTCTGTTAGGAATCTTGATAGGATGCTGGGCACATTTTTATTCAGGCATGCTTCAGATATTTTGAAATAGGTCTGGTAAGAACTGAAGCTATGTTTCCAATTAATTTCCTAAGTACACAATTTTCTCAAAGTACTTAAAAAAAAAAAAAAAAAAGGAAGAATCCAGCAATAAAGTATGGCTTGCTGCTATTTGGCTGCCAGAAATTTGGGATCTCTATTGGCCTTACTAATATCAAAGGATTCTGTTTAATATGACTTTGTATTAAAGTGGGCCTACTGTCAATTTACTGAAACTTCTTATTTAATCTTGAGTTCTGTGTAGTTTTTTATTAATCCAATATGTATCTGTTAAAATAACTCTGGATAATGCAACATTTGATTAAGTGCAACTTCTTAATACAGCCATTAGCTGGTGGGATTTTTTCCCATTTGTGCATTCCAAGCCGAGTCTGATAAGATGGCACTAACATTTAGCCTGAGGTGTGGAATGTTAATAGTGGGATTTTGGACAGTTTGTTTATTTTTTATTTATTTCCTCAATGTGCCACTTACAGCAATGTACTAGACTGGGGTCCTGGAAAGACAGATCTTTTCGGTTTAGCCTTGGAGCTTTAAGAATCTGGCAAATTAGTCCCCACAAGGGCAACAGCAGCCTAGTAGAAAAAAGGCAGAGAGATCACATTAAGTCAGACTACAGTGTATTTTTGTTCTTTATTCAAAAGAGTAAACAAGTAACGTGCTGTTCAGGGATGAGTAAATAACATCCCTAGTGAACTTCAGTTGGTAGAGTGCTGCTCTGCAGTCTCTGAGGTCCCAAGTTCAATTCCCAGCACCGCAAAATGGGAGAAGGGTGTGGCAACCCACTCCCAAGGCAATCCCGAAACAGTCAGCCATTGAAAACCCTATGAGGGTTGCTATGAGTCGGACCCGACTCCACGGCACCTAACAACAACAATAAGTAAACTTTCACCTACTACTTTCTCCTCTGCCTGTAGGGAAAGAAGGCCTGGGAAATACACTGGCCTTTCTGGGCACTGTGAGCCCAGGCAGTCCTGGTGGCAGTGGTGGCCCTCTGCTTGGAGTTCCTGAAGCTCTTGAGATTCAGGACCACATGTGCCCGGCACAGAGTAGATGTCTAGTTACTTCCTTGAGCTGTCAGGCCAACAGCTGCCAGGGAATACTGAGGACCTATTCATTCTCATTGTTGTTGTTGTTGTTGTTGTTGTTGTTGTTGTTGTTGGGTGTCACTAAGTTGGGCGCAACTCATAGTGACCCTATGTACAACAGAAGGAAACACTACTCAACACTGTTCCATGCCTGGCACTATGTCAGTACTTCTCTTCTATTCACAAGGTTTTTGATGGCTGATTGTTTGGGGAGTAGGCTACTGGGTCCTTCTCCCAAGCCTATGACACCTGGTATTCCCAGGCAGGCTCTCATTCAAGAACTAACTAGGCCTGACCCTGCTTAGCTTCCAAGATCAGACAAGATTTCACACCAGGGTGGTATAGTTATAGACATTCATTTTCTTTGTGAAAATTTATTGGAACCTGATTGTATGCCAGGCAAGATACTAAGCTCTGGAAATGGCGCAGTGAGCAGGGCAGACTTGGTCTCTGTTCTTGTGGGACTTTCACTCTAGCTAATAGCTAGCTATAAGTTGAAAATATTGTATGTTTGTCTGTCTCGTGGTTTGTACAATTTGGTTTCTACTCTGTTAACAGAGTTTCAGCTCACTGAATTGGGTTTATGATCTCCTGGCCACCATTTGGCTTATGTAGTCATTCTTGTAAAGGCATGTTTAATGATTATACATTTGCTTTAATTCCCTTAAGATGGGGATTTAAGTTCCATTTGGTTTAACACTTATTTACTAATTGCCTGTCATGAGCAAGATTATGTATTGTTCACTGCTTCTCCAGACTTCTTGTTGCTGTTGTTATGTGCCACCTAGTCAGTATCCGACTCACAGTGACCCTGCATACAACAGGCGAAGCACTATTGTCAGTGCTTCTTTGCTATTCATAGGGTTTTCAATGGTGGATTGATTTTTGGGAGTGGGTTGCTGGATCCGTCTCCCAAGCCTACAGTACCTGGTGTTCCCATGCAGTCTCCCATTCAAGTACTAACCAGTCCTGACCCTGCTTAGCTTCCAAGATCTGACAGGATTGGATGCCACAGGGCTATGGCTGCAGGCTTCTCCAGACTTAGTAGGTGTGAAATGTGGTCTCTTGTCTAGCTCATCAGGAAGTACATCAGAATAGGTAGGAGTGGTTATATACAGCATGATAGTGCCACAGCTAAAAGGATACTATCAGCCCATTTTGTATTAATGTAATGAAATACCTGGGGCTGAGTTAGTTTATAAAGTCAAGAGGTTTGTTTAGTTCACAATTCTGGAGGTGCAAGAATCTACTTGTAGTGATTAACTTTTTGCTGGTAGACTACTGAGGTGGCACCAGGCATCGTGGCAAGAGATAAGGAGAAGGGAAGCACATAGTCTTCACCTGATGACCTTATCTAACCCTAAACAACTCACAATGGCCCTACTTCTAAATGCCATGGTCAGATTAAGTTTCTATCCTCTTAATATTTCACGATGAGAATTAAGTTTCAACACATGTAGCCTTTGGAGACGGACTAAAACCATATCCAAATCATAGCAGACACCATCCCTAAAATAGAGTATGTAGATTTGTATGCTTTATAATGATGATTTCCTAGCAAGCGACAGTGTTTCTTTTTTAAAGAAACATTGTGTACTAGGTATATTAAGAAAACTCCCCACATATATAATAAATGTTAAATTGAAGATATTTTCAAAAAATACTGTCCTAAAGGCAATTTATAAATGCCTTTTCTCCTTTTCTTATCATATCAGGGACCAGGACAATTCCTCTTGTTCATTAGGGCAGTAGAGGGGGAAAGTGCTGGAGTCAGACTAGATTCTGATTCTAACTATGCAAGTCAGCCAGCTGTGTAGCTTCAAGCACTTCTCATAATCATTTTGAGCTTCAATTTCCTCATCAGTAAAATGGGGATTATCCCCATACCTCTTGGAGTTGTTAAGAAGATCAAATAAAGTCCTTCTGGGAACAGGCCTTGTTCCATGTGCTTGGCTCAATAAATATTATTTCAGTCTATTTGGTAGCATGGGGACAGCAGTGTGACCTGGCAAGAGACCTGATGGGAGACAGGGATTCTATGTCCTCCAAGTGACTTGGAGTGATCCTGGGAAGGATCATCACCCAAAACTTGAAAACTGCCTTCGTTTTTAGCAATATGGACAAAGGCATTCAGTTTTCCTTATTTCTATCCTGGGGATTGCAGTCTACATTTGCAAGAAAAGGAGGGTGTCATTTTTCTAGTTTCCAGGCACCTAGGCTGATTGATTGCAGCATTAGGAGTGGTTAATGACAATCGAAGTAGCAGCAGTTTTCGGCGGCAAGCAGGACCCTGCCAGGGACCTGGGTAACTCCTAGGTGTTATTGCAACCTCTCTGGCTTTCTGTGCACTCACTGGTTTTTCCATCAAGTTATCTACTAGTCTCATACTTTCATTTCCTGGGCAGAGATTTGGAGGTCACCGGAAACCCCTTTGCATTGCTGTACAGGGGCGTACAGCAATGCGTCCATTGATTCTTATATTCAGTTCTGATCACACATTGAAATGAGATTGCTTCCTCTCCTGGCTTGGGTTATGATAGCATTCTATAGTTTAGGAAAATTTATTTGCTGTACATTTTGTTTCTTGAAAAGTCTGGTAATTTGTTTCTGTCCTCTACTCCAGGAAACTTAGTTGAGGACTGGCCAGAGTCCAGTAGTAATGAGGTGTTGGTGAGAAAAACACCGCCCAAAGAAATGGATCTTTATTAGCCCTTCCTGTGGTGGTGGTAGCAGTATTGCAGTGCACGAGGTGATGGGTCTCTATTTCCTTTTGGCTTGACTGAGGTTGGCTGGTTCCATCTTGCAGGGCCTCTGCATCCCAGATGGTGAAATTTGTCTAAGTTTGGCAACCCATATTGACCTGATGGAATAACACTTCCAAAGTGTGCATACAACTGACAAGATGCAGGGCGTTCAACACTCAGTTTTGGGCCATGTATAGATTTGTGTTTTCATTTTCAAGTTGTCTTTCAGCTCCTCTAGGGAGGATAAGTGAAGGGATGTGAATGTTTCATCTCTGTTTATAGGGAGTTTCCTGAGGCTTCCAAGGCCAGAATCTTCAAACTGAAGCTTATTAAAAAGAATAAAGAAACACGAGGGAGTCTGTAAACCAGGAAGGGATGATGGTTCCCAAACTTTCTCCATTCTCCATACCATTTGTGTCTCACTAATTTTCCTCTAGGTGCCTTAGGGTGTATGCATACACACAAGCCCGCACAGTTTTGTTTATTAAATAGCTGTTGTTAGGTGCTGTCCAGTCGGATCCGACTCATAGGGGTCCTCGTAGGGTTTTCAATGGCTGATTGTTTTGGGATTGCTTTGGAAGTGGATTGCCATGTCCTCCCATGTTAGCAATGCTGGGGATCGAACCCAGGTGCTCAGAGAGTGCAGAGCAGCACTCTACCACAGAGCTGAACCCCATTAAATAGTTAGATCCAAATAAATTAATGAAGCTTAACAACTTAGTAGCTATTTGAAAAAAATAACACATACATTGAAACAAATGTATTTTTATTCATTCTTAACCAAAAGACTTAACCTCAAGTATATGTTTACCCATAGGGCACTACACAACTTCTCCAACCAAATTGGACACCACCCTCATTTCATGTTCTACAGTGATTGGCATGAAGCACTTTTTGTTACTGTAGCCACTGAAAACTGAGTTTCAAAAAGATATGACATAATCAAAAGGAATGTAGCTTGATCTATCATTGAAGAAGAAGTATTCTGAGCTAGGACGGGTTGAGTTGTATCCTTTATCCCAAATGCCTGGGACAGGAACTGCTTCAGGTTTTAACTTTTTTTTTTTTTAATTTCAGAATATTTACATAGATACTACCGGTTGAGCATTCCTAATCCAAAAGTCAGAAATCTGAAATGATCTGAAATCTGAGTTTGGGATTTTGGAGTTTCAGATTTTCATATTAGGAATTCTCAGTCTGTAGTTTACAGAGTGCCTGATAGATGTGGTTTATTGCTGTTTTCCTAAAAAAAATAAAAAGATTTAAATGTTAACTTAAATTTATTTTCACTTATATATCTCACCTTGCCTCTATGAATTCACTGTGGTGACCACGGATGCTGCAGCACACAGTTAGGGAGCCTGAGTCCTGGACTCAGCATGCTTAAAGGTGACGTACAACCTGAGGGAGGGAGCTAGGGCTTGTCCTTTCCTGTGCTTCTTCCCTATCTCTGACCCAAGGCTAAAGGAAAGTGCGGCATTCCAACCTGCACCCAGTGCATGGGTTTTCAGACTCCAAACAGGTGAAGTGTGGCTGCTTGCCACAGCTGCCAGCCCTGCCTTGAGTCCCTCCTTGGCAGCAAGCCCTCTTGGGGACTTTTTTTCTGTTGATAGCATAGCTTCACCTTCAGTGAGAATGCAGTCTTTTTGAGACTCTCCCCAGCTGAAGGTGGATATAGAGTCTAGGGCCAAACACTCACGACTCAAGTTTGACATTTTGCCCAAGAATGTTTCTCTTTCCTTGGCACAAATGAGAGGATTTAAACCAAATTAAATAATTAAACCACGATTAAATGTAATTAAATAATTGGATTTTTTTTTCAATCACCATTTGGATTTTTCTGAAGTGGAACCATTTTCAAGCTGAGCAAGAGCACACACTAGAAGTGCAGAAAAGGCCTTCTGTGAAAATTAGCAATAGAGTTTCTAAATGCAGGTTCTGTGTTCTGGGAGTCTGGGGGCTAAATAGGAATAATTTAAATGGAAAAAGACTGCCTTGTATCCAGTAGAATGAAATCCCCTTTCAAG
Organism: Pedetes capensis; assembly: GCA_007922755.1. Taxonomy (NCBI): domain Eukaryota; kingdom Metazoa; phylum Chordata; class Mammalia; order Rodentia; family Pedetidae; genus Pedetes; species Pedetes capensis. The sequence continues at coordinate 16,362 of VMDO01014748.1, read as the reverse complement.
ATTTACATTTCCGGCAATTTTGGTCAATTTCTGTGTTTCCAGCTCATGAGGAGGCCTAGGGCCTGAGCACATTCTGTCAAGTTTAAAGGAAGAGAGTCCTTTCAGCCCCCAATGGGTGTGTGGTAGCAGGTGGGAACTGCCATTGAAGAGTTGGGAGACCCTAAATCTCTTTCATCAGATCTGAATGTTGGTGGCAATATAGAAATGCATTCAAGCGCCTCTAACAAAGCTGCCCTCTCTGCCTGGCATTCAGAAGGGGGAAAGAGGGTATTTTGCACCATGACAACAGGTGACCTCTATTTGGAATTGTCAACAAACATTAATAGGCCTTCCAAAACACATAGGCTGTACCGTGGGGGACCGGCTGCCAGAGGGAGAGCTGGGTATTCAGTAGTAAGGGGCAGCTCTTACAGGATGTCAGCCCATGTGGTTAATTGGTAATGATTAGGGCTGTCTGCAAGCTGATTCCCTGAGTTTGGGGAACACATAATTGTTGTATGTAACCCAGAGCGGCTTTGCTCTTTCATCTATATGAAGAGATCAGAAAAGAGAGATTTACGGCTTAGGTTGCCCCAAGCCACACATAGCAGGCTTAATTTTCCTTTCCAAGGGAATCTGCAGACTACTGTTGTGACTAGTTCTCTGTGGCTTATATGGCATGTTGAGGTCACCTGTGAGTTTTTGTTAAATGATTGATTGACTGAAATTAATTATTCTGTCACAGCTGTAATAGAGGCGAGATGGAGGACACTGATAAACACAAAAGCTAGAGCAATTCTTATAAATGCACTTATGTCTCCTTCTATTTAAATAAATCAAACAGAATACATATGCCCTGGATAGTGTGGGGTGGCCCCTCCCCATTTTCCTCTATAGCCCTGAGCTGTTTTCTTTCAAAATCCAAAGCTTTGAAATGGGTGGCTATTTATTAAACTTCAACGGCAGGATATTTGACTCTTTTGTGCCTTGTTCCCAAACACCTCAACCTCTGATAAGGGGCAGATTCCAGGCCCTGCCTCAGATCAAATCAAGTGAATTCAGAGTGTGGGTTTGAGCTAATGGCTGTGCAGCTTGGGGAATGTGGCTGCTGAGCTGGGGAGAGGGAGGAAGGCAGGTGTTTCTTCTAAATGTCAGATTTCTGAGGCATGGAAACCACCCTGGAAGGCCTTTTTAGGAAGGCAGTGAAAGCAGCTGTTAGTGACAGAATGTCTGAAGCTTGGGTTCTTAAATCCCACGAAGGGAACCCAGTGGCCAGTTAAGGAAATGCCAAAGTGACTCTTGATTGCCTTTCAAAGGGCATGAGATGGTTTATCAGTGATTTATCCCCCTTACTTCCAAGTCGCTGGAAACAAAGGCTAACAGAAGCACTTCCCACCTGGGCTCTGAGCATGACCCAGGTTGCAGGACTTCTTCCTGAAGTGGTACTAGGTTCAGTATGAGCGATAACACCTGGGGAGGGCAGGAGAAGGCCTACAAATGGGCTGCAGTACCAGAATTGCAAACCCGCGTCCCCAAAGTGTGATCTTTCATGTTGCGGACCTGTGGATGAAAGTGTAAAAATTAGTGTCCACTGGTATTTACATAAGTGAGAAAAACCTATTGGAATCAGGTAGGTTGGTGAACCTCCCCAGTCCATCTCCAATACACCCACACAGTTACAAGCACCCAGCAGTCACTTGGTTCATTGCTTTTCAGATTTTCCTGTGGTCTTGCAGAATAATCTAGGGTGCATGTCAGCAAGTCAGATTTCTTATTCTTCCAGAGACTCTGACCCCTTAGATATGCCACACAGTGTGGGGACAGTCAGTTCCTTCAACAAGTTCCAAGATGATCCTGTTCCAACTGTCCACTTCCCTAGGGTAACACACGATCACACCAAGGGGTAAGAGAAGAAACCACAACTGTCCCATTTAACAAAATAGCCCTCAGAAAGGGCCTCCAACTAGGAAAGATATCAACCATGCAACTTCCTGGATTTGAGCCATTTGGCTATCTTTAAATAAGCCTCCTCTTGAGGTATCCCAGCTGGCTGAATGTATGGCCCCTGAGAATCAGAGAAGATAAAATGGGCAAAGTGGAAAATTGCTCTCTCTTGATGATGTTAAAAATTTCATTGGTTGGGACGAAATTAAAGCAGTGACACAATATTCATTTAAATTGTCATACATTGAGACATCCTATTATGGAGGGAAATTTTTAAAATTTCTGTCCATGCGTTTTTTGGTTTTTTTTTTTTTCTTGTTAGTACTGGGGATTAAACCCAGGGCCTCATGCATGCTACACCAAGCCTCATTTCCAGCCCCTTTTTTATTTTTTATTTTTGAGACAGGGCCTCATAAGTTTGCTCAGGCTATCCCTGGCCTCAATCCTGTGATCCGCCTGCCTCAGAACGCCAAGTCTCTGGGATTGCATTATGTGTGCCATGGCATCTGGCTTTTCCTAGCAATTTATAATACAAGTAGGACTAACCTGGAACTCTTCTGACTTCTTCTTGATAAGAAATAGTGTTTTCTCTGGTTTAGGAATCTGTAGTTTAATTAGGTAGTACGCAAACTTGCACCACTTCAAACACAGTTTTTGTGGGGTTAAACTGAAGGTCTGAAAATTAATGTCTATGTCCCATCACTTCATGACCTCGGTGACTTTTAGTGCCTTAATGTATATTTGAAAGCAAACTAGAGACTTAAAAAACAATCTTTTTGCCAAGTACCCGCCTCTTCTTTTAAATCATTTATGGTTTCTACATATGCTCTATAAAATGTTTTGGAAAGTGTTCCTCACTGAACTCCCAACTAAGGTTAGGTTGCATAAATATTTAGTTATAGATATGAGCGTGTTTCTTGAAGTTGTACATATGTCAGAGTTTTCTTAGCTGTTCCTGCAGAGTCAGGCCTATTAGCAGTGTGGTGGGAGATAAGGGAAATCGTGAGCCAAGATAGAAGGGCATGAATACCATTGTAGGGAATCGTGCTGTGGTAAATTATCACTGTTTAGTTTCAGTTCTTAACAAAAGTAAACAAGTCTTTGGTTGGAGATTGTTTGAGGTTGTCATTTTAAACAATAATTAGGCTCCCTCTTAAAAGAGTCTGTCTCTTTCAAGGTGGTTTTCAAAGTCCATGACTAGAAAAGATGCTGCATTTAAAGGAAAGGCACATGCTAGGCTGACAACCGGTTTGTTTCATATGGCTGAGAAGAATTGTCCCTAAAATTCAGAGGAGATCCAGAATGTTCAGTTTTGTTTTGTTTTTGTTTTTAATTACCAGTATACCAAAGGTTCCTATGATTGTGTATCTTTGGTGGAGAATGGAGAGGTAAGATGAATGTGCCCTAGTTTTTTTATACACTTCTAGTGGCCCTGTCTTCTTTGGTGCTAGTGCATGGAATATGAACCATGAAACTGACCAAAAAGGAGGGGGGATATATAATCATGGAACAAAAAAATGTATGGAGAGCCACAATGTACTGGGCACTGTGGTAGGCACTGAGCTTCAACAATGTGTAAAAAATGGTCTAAACAGACAATTCTAGTGAACTGTGACACAGCGTGAATATTAGAGGAGTCCTGAGGCAGAAGGAGCGCAGTTCCAATTGGGGCTTTCAGGAGAAATAATGACTCTTCAGTGAGGAGGGAGAATTTATGTATCTACTATTCACTTGAGAGCCTCTAACGTACATCAGTCCCTCTTGATATTTTGGTGGTGGAGAAGTTGGGGACATTTATTAAGGAAGAAAGTAGAATCTATGCGAAGGTACAGAGACTTGAAGGGACAGGGCATTATCATAAAACCAGAAGTAGGCAGGCTTCTGGAGCATCATGCATGAGGAGGGTGGGATTATCACTGGCCTGAGAGAGATGAAGTGACAAGGTCCTGAAGGATTTTGTGTCTGTTGCAAAAGATTTTATATTTCAGCCTGTTTGCAGTAGATAATTGTGAACAGGACAAAGATAGGATCAAATTTGAGTTTTATAAAGAAGTCTTTGAAATCAATAGTATCTCTATTGGAAGATGAAAGGAGAAATCTGTTGGACCTTATGACTTCTCTCTTGCCATTAACTTGCAATTGTGGGGTAGTCAAGGAGGCCTGGACTCTGACATTGTTTTTATACATGCAAGATAGAACAGAGAAGGAAAGGAATGCACAGTTTTAAAATGAGAGTAATAAATAGGGTTAAGAAGATGAGTTTCACCTAGGTTCACATGCCCAGGCATTACCATGCTTCTTCACGAGTTTGGTAATCCCTCTGAGCACATGGAAATCAAGAAAGGTGCCACGTCTCATGGTGGATCTCCAAGGTGTAATGTCCTAGTTTATGAAGCAGTGAGAAAATATTAGGCTTTATTGTCTCCAATATTTAAGTTATTCATTGGATATTTATTTTCCCTATAAACCTGCATCTATAGATCAACAGTGGAGCAGACACTTGGATAAAAATTCCAATATGGGCTTCGTGATGCAGAAAGTTTAACTCTAGATCTGTTATAGGTATTACATGTGAAAGGAGTTCCTTGGCAAAAGATCATGAAATACCCCATTAAACAAGGTCAGCCAGGCTTCCTTTCTTCTGAGCTTCCCAATCTTTCAGGTGCCAGAGTATAAGATCTCCAAGATGATGATGGAACATGTACTTGTTGCCTAAAATTCTTTGTGAAAACTTTGGTTTTCCACTCAGTATTTTGTGAAACTAGTGTTCCCTAGAATGCTCTTTGGGCAGAGCCGTTCCTAAGATTCATTTTTGCAAGCCTCTTAATTGTCTATTGAGTGGAATTTTCTTCACCAAAAGTTGTGCCTTCTTAGTCCCTACACAGCCAGTGAAGAAGGGGTGAAAACTAGTTCATTCAGTAAAAAACGAAATGTGCTTCTGCTAATGATTTCATATTATGTTGGTGAAACAAAGCGTTTCATTCCTCCCATTGTAGCTGGTCACTTTTGCAGAGACACAGCCCCAGGTTCGGGAGGGCAGCATGTGGGCTGTTGGGAAGTTTCCACCAAAATGCAACACCTCTTGACCTTGTACCTTTTAAAGTCACAGAGTTACTAAAACAGTGACCAGGACATTCAGAAGAGCTGTGACTAGGCATAATGGGCCTTTTAAGGGTGACCATTCATTTGTCTATCTAATTAGCACTCAGCACCTTTGATTGCTCTATTATCTTTTAAAAAAGTGAAGCAGGTAGGGTTTTTGTGCTTGGATTGCAGGGCTGGCTTTGTATTTATGGAAGTTTCTTCTTTCCAGTACATTTTACCTATTTCCTCAGCCCTGTTCTCAGTAATGCCTGCCACAAAGAACCCCATAAATTTAGCATTCATAGCTATAAGTTTGTCATTCTTTTCTTGAAATAAGATCAGGGTACTATTATAAAACAGCAAAAGGCTGAATGTGAGAGCAGCCAACATATTGTTGACTGATTCATCTGGGGCATTTAGTTCTTCAAAATGGAAAAACAAAATAGGGTCTAAAAAGCAAACATAGTAAATTAAAGGAATGTTATTGTATGCATAGAACAGCTGTTTTAATACTTGCTTGGTAGGGTCATATGACGGACCCACTACTTTTAGGATAAAATATGTCTTCCTTTAAGGTTATTATTAAAGACACATGGAGACATTTACTTTGGTCTCCTTGTCAGGATTGTGCCACGCTTAAAAAAAACTATTTATATTTGGCTTAGATCCATAATTTGCATGAGATTGATAGGTAGTTGTGTCCATGCAATGATAATTAGTCTAGCTAAGAGGACTTTGCCATTGTTGGCCCAAGGTGAGGCATGAGTTACAAAAAATTGTACTGATGGTAGCTGTTTTCTTTTTAAGTAATTGCATATCTCTTGTCTACTTGGCCAAGTAGGAAAATGAATTAACAGAAAGTGAAAGATTGACCATCTACCTGAGCTAGAATATAGTTATTCACTGCAGGGAGTAAGCTCCACAGTGCCCTCTTTGCATGTTGGATGCTCATGGTGCCATTTCATCAGTAAACACTGAGTGCCCTCTCAACACTAGGACATGGGATGTGCATGACAGAGTTTGAAGCTCTCAGAGGGTAGGGACCCCATAGTACTTTTACTGCAGTCTCTTATTAGTTTTAACCCTGAGCTAGAAAACATATAACTTACCTGAAGCTTGTCCAAGTTTTAGAGCTGCTAAGTTGAAGGACAGGAACCCAGATCTCCTCCTCCTCCAGTGCTCTGTCCATGGGCTGCTTCCTTAATTTGCTTTCCTTGTATCAGCAAGATTTATCGAGACTAGTTAAAACAGGATAGAATGTTTGGCCAGATGCTTCTCCTTTCCCATTAAACTGTGCCCTAACCATTATGAAATCTCCTATTGGCTACTGCTCTGTGAACTCCTTAAAGGCAAGATCAATTATATTTCATCTTAGAGCATGTAATTTTGTGCTGTATTGTTGTTGTTAGGTGCTGTCAAGTCAGTTTCTGACTCATAGCGACCCTATGTACAACAGATGAAACACTATTGTCAGTGCTTCTCTGCTAGTCTTAGGGTTTTCAGTGGCAGATTGATTTTTGGGAGTGAGTTTCCAGGTCCTTTTCCCAAGCCTGCAGTTTCTGGTGTTCCCAGGTGGGCTCCCATCCAAGTACTAACCAGGCCCAACTCTGCTTAGCTTCCAAGATCTGACGGCATCAGACACCACAGTGCTATGGCTGTAGGCTGTGTTGTATTACATGCCTATAATTCTGTCAGATCAAATGTCTTCTAAATTAGTCCACGATAGAATAAATGAATGATTTCACCACGTGCCAACAGCACAGTGTCCATTCTGTACCTGTGTAACATTCAGCTACATTTTACATTGTCTTCCGGTGATGGGCTCTGCTACCTTTCAGCAACAACCCATTTCTCTGTGAGCAACTCTGACCATAAAAGAGTATTTCCTCTTTGAATGTCCAATTATTTATAACAATCCTGAGTATACATGGTGAAGCCATGTAGAATTTGATCTGATTCCTCTTTTACGTGGCCCTTCAGATATTGGAAGACACCTGGTAATATGCTCTCCCTCTTCAAATTTAAGGTAACAGTTTCCTCAAATATTCCTCATATGACACAATTTCAGCTTTATTACTTTCAAATCAACATATTTAACTTAGCCAGTGTTTTTGTTTGTTGTTTTGTTTTAATATGTGTGGGGAAGAACTGAACATGGCACTACAGGAAAAAATGACCAGGGCAGAACAAAGCCAGAATATCACTTTCCTTCATTCAAACTTACATTGCTTTTGAGGACTGCACTGTTTGTCATTTTATTACATTTTATTTTCAGCATCATGCCACTGAGTTCACTCATCTGAATTGGTGATTTTTTTTTTGTCAATTAGGGTGATTCTGTCTTCCTGAGGACAGTTGGCAATGTTAGAAGACCTTATTGATTTTCACTACTGGGGTGGCTGATACTACTAACACCTTGTGGATGGAAGCTAGGGATGGTGCTAAATACCCTACAGTGCATAAGGCAGCCCTTCTCCCAAGAATTATCCAATTGAAAATGCCAATAGTGCTGCTGTTGAGAAACTCCAAATTACCCCATCTTTCTCCTTGGGGCTTCATGAAGCTGACCTTGATTCTCTGCAACATGAGGTTTTACAAATCTTAGAAAGTAATTCAGTAAGACTGATTCTGCCCAGGTAAAACTTCCCAGGCCCTCTGTCAACCATTTCTTCCAAGACTTCCAGTTTCTTCACCTGCTGATCACCTATTGCCTCATAATTGGACCATTGCTTCCAGAACTAAACAATACTTTAGTTGGCCTCTAAAACCTAGGAAAGTCTTTTTAGACTTCACTTTTATGCATACTAACTATCTGGAGATTTTGTTAAAAGCAGATTGTGGTTCACTAGGTCTGGAGTCAGGACAAGACCATACCTTTCTAACAATTTTCCAGGTGGTATGGATGTAGAAAGTCAGTGCATCACACTTCGAGGAGCAAGAATCTTGGAACGTTCCATGTTGGCATGTTTTGAATAAGGGGTTCTTCCATGTCCTGGATGCACAGCACAAGTACCAGAATCTGGGAGCCTTTGATTGTCACATTCATCCCTTGCCATGTCTCAGGGCAGAGCCAACCGAATATTAAGGTGCTATAATACAGAAAAACATGATCCTCTTAATTATGGAGCAGAGCTTGTAATGTACATATTCTTGCTGCACCCTGTTCCAGAATGAGGAGAAATAGCCCCAGAGAAAAATCATTCTCCCAGTTGAAAGCTAAAAATGGGAGAGACGGGGGAGCTACCTCTAATCACAGGCTTGGAGGAATGAAATATCCAGTTGTGAGCTGGTTTCTCCAGATTATGCATATGTTTATAAATTATCCTAGGTGTTCCTTTTCCTCATTCCCTTTATTGTAGAGTGTATTTCTCAAAAGTGACAGGTTTAATTTTTTTCCCAACTCTGTGCAGATTTCATGGATGATGTAGCTTAATAAATCAAGCCGATTTCCACCATTGTATCAAGACTCTTTAATCAGTTCTTTGAATTAATGCAATCAAATGGTTGAATTCTTACATTCATCTCTATATTTACAGCTCTGTTGTGCTTTTTTATTGAATTGGAAGAGGAATATCTTCATTCACAGCCAAAATAAAATAAATCTAGGCAGGTTATCTAGTAAACCGACTATAGTATTGGGAGTGTGTATGTGTGTGTGTGTGTGCGTGCGTGTGTGTATGTATATGAATGTATGTGTAAAATATGCACATCATCAGAGTATTTATAATATAAAATTTTGTGTTGGGATTTCAGATTCAGGAAGTTAGCATTCTACCAAGTTATGTGATGATGTTCCTCTTTTTACAAAGCAGTTAACCCTTGGGTCCTCAAACATGTTCAAGGAGCATGATGTTCTTTGAAGAATACTCTGGATTTCATGTGTCCTCTGGATAAGAGCACAGTCTGTACAATCAGGTTATCCAGAGAAAATCCTAGTTCCCCCCATGGACTGACTGACCATGCAACTTTGTGCATGTTACTTAACCTCTCTGGACCTCTTTTACTTCAAGTAGGGATAATATTAGCATCTATGTAGTGGAATTGTCCTGAGGATTTGAGCCACAGGCCTTTAGACTCATGAGTGGTACATGTCAAGTGTGCACCAAATTGTTGTTAGGTACCATTGAGTTGGGTCTGACTCATAGTGACCCTATGAACAACAGAATGAAGCATTCCCCAACACTGTGCCATGCCCAACACTATGTCAGTGCCTCTCTGCTATTCATAGGGATTTTTGATGCCTGGTTGATTTGAGAGTGGGCTGCCAGGTCCTTCTCCCAAACTTGCAGCACCTGGTATTCCCAGGTGGTCTCCCATCCAAGGACTAACCAGGGTCAACCCTTAGAAGCTAACCATAGCTTCTAAGATAGGACAGGATCAGATGCCAGGGTGGTACAGCTGTACATGCATCAAATAGATACTATTATAAATACTTGTTGTTAGGTGCCATCAAGTTGGTGTCCAACTCATAACAACCCTAAGTACAACAGTCAAAGCAGTATTGTTAATACTTCTCTACTATTCATAGGGTTTTCATGGCTGATTGTTTTTATGTGGGGGAGTGAGTTGCTAGGGCCTTCTCCCAAGCCTACAGCATCTGGCATTCCCAGGTAGCCTCCCATCCAAGTACTAACCAGGCTCGACCCTGCTTAGCTTCTAAGATCTGACAGGATCGAATGCCACAGTGGTATGGCTACAGGCTATAATTACCTAACATAGCTAAATATGGCTGTCTTGGTCCATTTTTACTGCTGTAACGGAATAACTAAGACTAGGAAATTTATAAAGACCAGATTAATTTGGCTCATGGTTCTGGAAACTGGGAAGTCCAAGAGCATGGAGCCAGTCCCTGGCAAGGGTGTTCATGCTGCACCATCCTGTGGTCGAAAGGCAAGAAGGAACATGAGACAGAGGATGAGGGCTGAACTTCAGCCTTTTGCTGTGAACCCACTTCAGTACTCACTCACTCCTGTGATGACAGCATTAATACATTCATGAGGGCAGAACCCTTATATCTAATCTCCTCTTTAAGGTTTCACCTCTTCATACTACCATGATAGCAGTTAAATATCAACGTGAGTTTTGGGACATTCAAACCAGAACAATGGTGTTTCCTTCCTTCCTTCCCTCCTTCCTTCCCTCCTTCCTTGGGAACTCCATGACTGACTTTTATTCCAGGATATCAGGAAACACAGAGGTTTCACTGAGACAGAATTTTGTGCATCAACCTTAACTCTCCTTGTTTTTTCATATGCTTTGAAATGTCTTGAGTCCACAAGGTATAATACATGTTGAGATCTTTTTTCCAATTTTGCATGACCAATATAGTACACTTAAATAAAAATAGTTTGTAAACCAGAAGTCGTGATACACATTTGTAATCCCAGCAACTCTGAAGTCTGAGGCAGGAGGATTGTTTGTTCAAGGCTAGAGGCAACCTGCACAAATTAGGGAGACCCTGTCTCAAAATTTTAAAAAAAAATTGAAAAGGGGCTGGAGTGCAGCTCAGTGGTAGAGAACTTGCCTAATATGCACAAAGACCTGTGTTCAGCCTCCCTCCAGCACTGGGTGAAAAAAGTAAAAACAACTGTGCAAGTGTACGTGGATTACGACTCTGTCTTTGTTTTGTTTTATTTCCTTGAGACAAGGCCTCTGTTATGTAGCTCAGGCTGGTCTGAAGCTGACTATGTAGCCCAGGCTGGCCTCAAACTCACAATCCTTCTGCCCCTGACTCCTGAGTGCTGGGATTACAGGCACCCACCAGCATCCCTGGATAAGGCCTTACAATTTAAAACATGGCATGTCTGCATATGAATGTGTGTGTACTTAATGGAACTAATGATCAATATGTTAAGGAGTGATTATTTTAATTACTGAATGATTCACAATAGGGTCTCTTACAATAGCAAATGGCTTCGATTTCTACTCTCTTTGCTGGTTTATAATATGGCTAATAAACATAAATGCTCCATGACTTAGAATCCTGATGACATTCGCTGATCTAGTGGGATGAGTTTCTGTTACTCAGACACAAGAAGACTGGGATGGGATGACCAGATGTGTGTGCGGGCATATGGAAACAGCAAAGTATAAAATTGTATTTTCTGAATTTGGGCCAGTAGCAACAGTTTTATTATTTCTCAACTTTGTCATAAAAATTAGACTTGATATTGTATAGCACTCTCCTTATTATAAACCACTTTCACATGCATGTTTTTCATTTACTCCTCACAAGACTTATGTGTGATAACTATTAGTGGCCCCACATTATTCTCAAAGAAACAGAGGCAGATGCAAAGTGACTTGTCAAAGGTCCTGTGACTTGTAAGCACTAAAGCCAGCCTTAGTTCATTTCCTCCTCCCTCTACATTCATTGGCTGACTTTTTGGGTATGTCCAAATCCATGCTAGCCACAATGCCATGATTGCCCTACAAGTTCTTAGAATGGGACAAAGCACCTGCATACATGGCTTCCATATCTAATCCTCCTCTCCTCTTTGTGTCTGCATCTTTCATCACGTGCTAGGATGCTGTGGACGAATATCTTTGCAGGTGAGAATCCACTTACCCCTTGGAAATCAGCTGATGACCCTCATAAAGCTCATGGGTTTCTTCTGGTCGGGAACTTCCAAAGTGCTGTATTAACTAGCTTTTGCTGAGTATCAACCCCCTCCAAAGAATGAGATGCTTAAAACAACCAATAATGATTTTATTCCCAGTGTGCAGATTGGCAGTTTGGGCTAGCCTCAGCTCTTCTTTGGTCCTTTGGATCCAGAGTGGTCTCAGCTCTTCTTAGCTGGTCTCCCTCACAGGCTTTTGTCTCAGCCCTGGGATGGCTTGGATGACTGGGGTCTCTATATGATCTCTCATCTTTGACCAGGCTGGTCACGATCTAATTCTTGTGGTGGGCACAGAGTTCTAAGAACAGCAAAGAGCAGGTCCCAGTGTACAAGCACTTTTCAAGTCTCTGCTTGTGACTCTTTGGTGCTCTCTTATTAGTCAAGGCAAATCACATGGCCAAGCTTAGCACTAATGTGAGAAGAGACTCCCCAGGGACCAGGATCTGAGGAGGTCTGAACAAGCTGGGGGCCACTACCACAATAGTCTACCACAATGCCACATCAAGTTGTCCTTTCTTTTCCATTTAAGTTATAAAGGCCCAAAGCCCAGGCAGTCTTTCTTCTTCACTGAGGTGCTTCCTTGTTACTTTCTCAACTCTGACAACTCAGTAAACTTGGCGCTTGACAAAGCCTTGGCTTCCCTCAGTGTTGCTGTCTTGCCTTCCACCTGTGGGAGTGCTTGACATTAATGAATTGAAAGATTGTCCTTAGTCAGGGCTTTTCTGACTTTTTAATGGTGTGCAGGTAACTTCTCCTTGTCAGATTTCCTTTTAGAAATACATGCATTTATTTGAAATTTAGAGGCTGGAGTTTTCTGTTTGGGAATGAATTTTAATGAAGCTTTCTCAGGTATGTTCACCAAAATGAAGAGTCATTTGTGCCCAGAGAAAGCTATTTGGCAGTCAAGGACTCCTTAGAAAAATGACTGCAGAATGAAGGAAAGCTAAACCCTAGTTTAATGATTTTTCTCTTTTTCAAACATATTACTTTGCATGAAAGTTTGTGTCAAGTAGTTTAGCTCCTGGAAGGGGAACTTAATGATGTGAATGAAGAAGAAGGAGAGGTCTCTGGATGATGATTTCCAAGCAGATGAAAGAGAAGGCTTCACATTGCGAAAGCACATATGACATCTTTGGATGCAAATAACAAAAAGGATGACAGTTATACCAGTTCCCTGCTTCGGGGAGAAATCACCAGCTTAGCAGTACTAAATGGCAAGGCATTTGTGCCTGAGTTCTTTCCCTGACTAATTGGAAACACATCTCTGTATTTTTCTTGTCATTGAGAAAAAGTTGCGCTTTGGGAAATGGTATTCGGTGGTTTACTATTCTAACAGCTTACCTCTGTGCTGGGCTCTGGGTCAGAGCAAACAGAAATGCTTTCTAATGCCAACAAGCATGGGTATGTGTAGTGGGGACAGTGGGCTACATCAGAAAGCAACTCATAAGTTTGGAATCCCAACTTGGTAGAATCTCTCTAGCTTTGTTCCTTGAAAGCTTATCAGTTTGAACAGATCCTACATCTTCCTTCCTTCCTTCCTCCTTCCCCGCTTCCCCCACTCCACTTTTGAGACAACATCTTGCTCTGCAGCCCAGGCTGACCTTGAACTTGAGTTGATTCCCCTGCCTCAGCCTACTGAATGCTGGTTATTACAAGCATGTGGCACCATGCCTGGGTATCTCTTCCCTTTTCTGGCCTCAGTATCCTTACTTATAAAATGACAAGAATGGAGCAAGTGTTCCCAATGTTTTTTCCTTGGTCAGAAAAGCCTATAGTTTGGAAAGATAGATGTTCACTTTTTGGTTATAAGCTTGGGATTCACTAGTTTCAAGAAGACAGTGTGAAATACTCACTGGCCTTATGACAGACATTTTGTAAAACAAAACAAAAAAATCTCTGCCCTGAAAAAGATTGTACCATCTGTACCTGTACCATTTACCCATCTACCCATGCCCCATCCATTCATCCACCCTTGTATCTGTTCACCCATTCACCCATGTTCCATCCACTTGCTCATCTGTCTACCCATTCACCCATCTAAGTACCATCCATCCACTTATCCATAAACCTATCTGCTCATCAGTCCACATATCTGCCCACTCATCTATCAACCAGTATCTTGTTTACTTCATTTGTTTGAGACACTAGTGTTAAAGTTCATTGTGTTTACCTTCTGTATACTTCCTGGGCCTTGTGAAGAAACAAGACACCATTTTAAAACAACAGGTGAGAAAAGTCAAGCCAGAACAGTTATATTATATGCTCAGTGTCACTAAGTTAGCTCTAGGACCAAGGCTTTTTATACGCCACATTTTTTTGTGCCTCTTCTAAAATATCCCAGAAAACCCAGAACCTGGCATCTCTTTTCTTGGATAGGTACAGGCCAAATCCCAATCTAGAGTCTAATTGTTTAATGAAAAAATATAGAGCCCTTTACTTTCCAGAAAATCTTGTTTGAGTTGCAATCTTCCAAGACAGATTTTTGAGTACTCTGTGGCTTGAAGAGCAATGAACATTATGGGGGATTCTCCAAATTTTCTAAAGTTCCTATTTCTGAAGTTCACTGCCAGAGTCTAACACATATTAATTGCCCATGACTGGGATGTATTGACAAATGCCCATGACAAGGATGTATTGACAAATGAGAGTCCTATGTGATAAGTCATGATTTGCATAGGACTTAAGGGCCAGAGGCCATAACAACCCTGGCATCCTCTAACTACCTAATGATCCTAGACCCTAAGAGAACACTTTCAAAAGAGAGGGGAAACCATGTGCTCTTGGGAAGCCTGTGTGTCCCTCCACAGGGGCCTATGGAAGAGCACATTACAAATAAGAAGGGTAAGAAGGCAGACCGGATCAGGTACCCCTTTTGTCTGTCTTCAGCTTAAAAAAAAAAAGAAAAAAAAAAGAAAAAAAAAGGATATATCCTGTGTTTTGAGGTAGATTCAGTTCTTTAAACAAACCCCATCATCCACCCCAGGCAATGTTGTTTGATCCCAAGTTCAGTAATGTGAAGTAAAGTTTCCCAGACTTTAATGGCTTAAAATAAAAGAGAATCATGTTTTTCTGTCTGAAACTGGAAATCCAAAGAGTTGCTCAATGAGAATGTTCAGAATTTTACCTTGCGGCTCAGCTGCAGGAAATGGGGAAATTTAGGTCAGATGTTTCACTCCCATTCCAAATAGATAAAGGATTTGGAAGCTTGAAGAATTGTCTAATTCATAATGCTACTCGGAATGTAAGAAAATATAAGATTATTCTTCCTAAATTACTTCCTTGGAGGTGGTGGTGGTGGGGGGTGATGGAGAAGAAATGTCAGTGAGCTCTAGATGGCCTAGTGTGGGTACTTTAACCATTCCAGTAGGTGGATTACACAAGAGGGGGGAGGATGGGCCTCTTTGCCACAAAATCATTCCTGGGGGAAACGGACTGATGGTTAGATCAGTGCTACTCAGAAATTAGGTCCATAGACCAGGAGGACTGGCATCACCTGGACATGTTAGAAGTAGGATCTCACAAGTCCCCATCCAGTACCTGAATTGAAAGCCACAGTTTAACAAGATCTCTGAGGATCTCATAGGCATATTAAACTTTGAAAAGATCATAAGTTTCCTGGGATATATCCTGGCCTTCCTACTGTTGGTAGCCTGGGAGAAACTGAATTTCACCTCCAGGAACTGAACCCAGCCGGAGGAGTCCGTAGCCTGCCCCCCAGCTTCTTCTCTGGATCACAGCCGTTCCAAAGGACCCAATTCTCTGGATGTGCCCATAAATGAGTGAAAATACAGGTAAACTCAGTGAGAATACCTTTTAAAGGTGTCTTGGGGAGTTCTTATCCTGGTAGGCAACCCCTTGGGCTGTTTGTATAATAATAATCTTGATCCCTGAGGCTGCTGAGTTTAGACTGTCCAACTGGGAAAAATTGTCAAGTGGCTTAAGAGCATCCTGTCTCTGTGCCCCCTTTCTTCTCTCTTGCCCAGTACTGTCATGATACCCCCAGAATGTCCCCAGACTCTCCTTTAGTGTCCATACTGAGGCTTGGACAACGTCCCATGTCACCTAACTCCCCCTTCCCGAGTCAGAACCTCCCCATCTGAATTCAGGGCCAGTGGCTATTTCTTAAGTGTGCCAAGTGCTCCATGAAAACTATTTTACATACTTCATCATATTTCAGTGTCACAACAGTTCTATAAACAGAAGTTCCATCATTTCCATTTATAGAGAGGAAACTGCAGCTCATGGTGGCAAAATAATTTGGTCACAGCAAGGTAGTCAGGCAGAGCTGGGATTCAAACTCAAGCCTGTCTGACTTACTAATTGGTGCTTTGAAATGCTGCTCTGTGCCACAACAGGGGTAATGAATCAGCCAGGGAAACCCATGGAGGTGCTAACCTACCATTGTACATAATTGATCAAAACACTTGCTCTGAATGGTATGCTGTTTTAGATACACTTTACCAAGGGAAGAGAATAATTACAAGTGACCACAGTAGATTCCTCTATCCGGTCGATTTTAACTTTCTCAAGCTCAGATCAGCCTCCAAGGCACTCTGTTTCTAAGATTGAGGGCCGCTGCCACCAGACTCAGCTGGCTCAGGAATGCTACATCTTTGCAGGGCAGGATGGGGATGGAGACTGCCATTTTGTCTTTACCTTTGTCCTGTT
Source organism: Pedetes capensis (assembly GCA_007922755.1). Classification (NCBI taxonomy): domain Eukaryota; kingdom Metazoa; phylum Chordata; class Mammalia; order Rodentia; family Pedetidae; genus Pedetes; species Pedetes capensis. Next base: position 67 of record VMDO01014748.1, on the reverse strand, counting down.
AATTGAGAACCATGTCACACTTTTATCGATTGAAGTGTTTATTTTTGATTGAGGGGTCAGGGCAGTC
>VMDO01014747.1:6761-53614 GCA_007922755.1 Pedetes capensis | reverse complement strand
TTTTTTTTTTTTTTTTTTTTTTTTTTTTTTTTTTTTTTTTTTTTTTTTTTTTTTTTTTTTTTTTTTTTTTTTTTTTTTTTTTTTTTTTTTTTTTTTTTTTTTTTTTTTTTTTTTTTTTTTTTTTTTTTTTTTTTTTTTTTTTTTTTTTTTTTTTTTTTTTTTTTTTTTTTTTTTTTTTTTTTTTTGAGTCAGAGTCTCACTAAGTTGTGCAGGCTGCCTCTGGCCTTGAATTTTGATCTCTCTGCCTTAGCCTCCCAAATTCCTGGGATGATAGGCATGTACGATGTTGCCTGGTAATAAAATGTTTGGGGGAATATTTTTCCAATGAGTCTAGTTACTTGTTTATTTATTATACATACAGATATTGTCTATAGCCATACCATCCTGGCATCCAATTATCATCGGATCTTCGAAGCTAAGCAGGATTGGGCCTGGTTAACACTGGGATGGGAGACCGCCTGGGAATATTAGACACTACAGGCTTGGAAGAAGGACCTACAAGCCCACTCCTGAAACAATAAGCCATTGAAAACCCTATGAATAACAGAGAAGCACTGACATAGTGCCAGGCATGGCACAGTGTCAGGGAGTGTTTTGTTCTGTTGTACATAGGATTGCTATCATTCGAATCCAACTTGAAGGCACCCAACAACAATAACAACACACAGATATTACTGTCTAAATACATTGGTACTTAAAAACTATGCTCAAAATGTAATAATTTTAATGATCACAGGCTTAAACATTTTTATTCAATGTATTAATAGGACAAAATTGGCTGTCAAATTGGAGGATATTTGGTTTAATGTTCTGATACTTACTTCTTAAATGTATTCCTCACCATTTTGCAATAATCATAGCAATTATTGTATTAGTTGAGTCAGCAGCAGACACACAAATTATTGAGTGAAAGTATGATGAGGAACACAGTATTATAGAGCCTCAAAGTATCATTCACAGATTAATTATTAGTAACAAAATTGGTGACTTTATAGTGGAGAAATCTGATGGATGCCTTTTTAACAATGTAATCATTTTAATGTCTTCATCTTGGGCAAAGTAATAGCAAGTGATTTATTAAGTAATGGGTATTATTTGTATACTATTTTTAGAAAAAGTGTAGAATTTGATCCTGATTATCAGAAAATATCACACAAAAGTAAAGTGAGAGCTAGTTACAGAATATTGTCTATCCTTGTAAAAGAAGAAAAGGCCTGAGGTCCATTGCATAAGAAAGGAGATGAGATGCAATCTATGAACTTAGACTGGATCCTGGATAGGAGTAAATTTCCACAGCTGTTATTCAGGTAATTGTCAGAATTGAGTATAGAAGTTACACTAAATATTATCTGATATGTAATATTGATTTTATATTTCTTGAATTTGATCATTGCACTGTGGTTATTTGAAAGATTATCATTGTTCTTAGGGAATACAGGCTTAATACTTAGAGGTTGAGGTGTACAACATCTACAACTAACTCTAAAAGAAAAAAAAAACTACCTGGATATGAATTTAGAGAGAAAGAGTGTGTGTTAGTCCATTTCCTGTTGCTCATAATACAATACACAGGCTGTGTAAAGTATAAAGACAAGAAGTCTATTTTAGCTCACAGTTCTGGTCAAATGTCAAGGGACTGCATCTGAGGATGGCCTTCTTGTTGGCAGGGCCCAAAGGCAGCCCAAGAACCACATGTCAAGAGACAGGAAGAGTGTGTGTGTGTTCTGGGCTCTCTCCCCTCTCCTTATAAAGCCACTGATATTCAGTCATAGGGTCTTCACTCTATTGACATTACCTAATCCTAAACACTTCTCAAAGGTCTCTCCTCTCAACACCAGAGTTGGATTGTTTCCTTTGACTTTATAGTTCACAAAGGGATTACATTTTTAACATGAATTTTCAGAGGTAGACAAGGCATATTCAATCCCCAGCAGAATGATAAAGCACATTGCACAAAATGGTAACAATTGTTGAATTTAGGTCAAAATTACACAGACATTCTTTGTACTATAAGTTTGCAATTATTTAAAGTAAAAATTTTAAATATCCAAGGCCTTCCTTGTATTAATATCATGTAATATATACAGTGATTTTTATCATTAAAATATACAAATCCATATTTTGCAAGTGTTTTGTTAACTTTGGATTTTTTATGACAAAATTATTGTCACAACTGTTCAGATCACCACTGCTTATCTATTCAAAAGTGGCTGATAAGGATCTCCGATCATAGGGAAAAGAGTCAAAGCTGCAACTTCTGGATTGAGTCTACTTAAACAATATTCAGATTGTCTTCCATTTATACTTGTTGCAGGACTCCTTTGTCCATTTTTGAAGTTAATTTAGTTAAAACTAAATAGTAAAACTTAGTCTGTACTTACCCTGAGGTAGGTAAAATATAATATAATGTACCAAAACATTGTCAACCCCTGTGTGGTACCTACTTGACAAATTTGACCTGTATTCCCATGTTGCAACTATTTGGATCCATCCATACAGCTACTTCCCCTCATACCCCAAGTACTAGAAGACTGAGCTGAAAAAAAAAAGCCATAACACCATTGAACACATAATTATGCAATGAACTCAACACTCTACCCAGCTGTTCTTAAGTAATGATTCTTTAATTTGAAAGTTTAAAGTCCTTCATCATGTAATATTCTGCTACACGGAAGAAAACCATTTGAATCTGATACTCAAAGACTTAACCAGGTGAAGAAAGAGAGCTGAATTCAGAAAGATGACAGAACATAGAAAATGCCTGCATATATGGATTAGGTGGATAAGAAAGGAATCTATCTATTAAAGAGCTTTGTAGAGGGTTGATGCAAAATTAGTAGTTTGTATTCTGAAATGCCTTGAAACCTTAAGGGGGATTATATCAATGCCAGGGAAAACACACCAAAATACTCAAAGTGAGTCAGGGATTGGGGAATATTAAACACATTTGTGACTTCTGAGGGATTTTATTCATCCAATGCTTGAGATAAAATCTGATTAAAATGTTACTTGAAGGTAGAAATGAAATGTAAATTATTCTTTCAAAAATGTTGATGATGAATAGAAGTAAAGAGATAAGCTAATTATGTTTTGAAGAATTAAATGTGTTGCAAACATATTTTCTTTTTAGTGTAAGAAAGACTTAACTGGCCATAAGCATTGTAAAAATAGGCATAGCAAAGACAACGAAAAGCTGAAATGAGACTGTGATTGGTAATCTGAAGGAGAAATTGTGATAAAGGAAGGATGGTCTTCAAAATAAGGAGGTCTTTCATTTTTAATCCTAGTTGGATACCAAATTCATTCCTTGACTTGAGTAGGCTTTTTAGCTACTTTGAAACACTGATTTCTTCATAGGTAAAATCTGGAAATAATCACTTTCCTTGATGGGTTTTGGTAATGAGCTCAAACTTTTCCTAGCAGTAAAAGTTACTAAATAACATCTTTAATAAAGTATAGAGTGGGTGGTCTTGGCACACAGAAAATCAACATAAGAAAGGGTGAGCCAGTTTTAGATTTTGCATCGAGAGAGATTAGTAGGATTAGATGTCAAATTAACTTTACTTTTCCCAAAGGAGAGGGAGATAAGTAAGTCTTCTGAAGGTCAAGAGTTTGCAGAAAGTGAATGTTTGGAAAAACCACTGGGAAAAGTTTGTCAAGAAGCTAATAAATGATTATGTAAAAAACTGTTGAGGGGTTGTAAAGTATAAATGTATTAGAATATTTTTGAGGTTCTTATTTATGTCCATGAAATTAACATATGATGTCTATGTAACTACTGAATTAGAAGTCCAAAAGATAGAACCCTACACCAAAAGATAAAGACACAAAATTTCAGTTCCAAAACTTGTCTAGGTTGGCTGAAAATTGCCTTTAAATGTTTCACGAGGAAATCAAATACAAAAATGAGGGTTTCTTCTTAAGAGAACACTTTCATTCTTAAGAAAAATTACTTAAACTTTGTAGACATAGCTCTGCTTCTAAAAATAAGTATATTACATACATATTTTTAGAATTATTTTAATTTTAATTGTGCATATATAATTGTGGAGATACAAATCATATGCACTGCTTAAAATATATTATTTCATTTTAAGACATACACCAAAGTATCAAATAGAGATGGATATATATATATATACTATATATGTATATATGTATATGTATGTATATGTATGTATGTATGTATGTATGTATGTACACCAACTTGGATGTTCTCATTCAAGTTACCCTAGAATATTTTGAAAATCTATTTCTAGAAGAATTAGACTAAGGTATTATAATTATTTTAGGTATCTACTAATAAGACTGCCTGCAGCCATACCACTGTGGCATCTGAAGCTAATCAGGGTCAGGTCTGATTAATACTTGAATGGGAGACCTCCTGGGAACACCAGGTACTATAGGCTTGGGAGAAGGACCTGGAAATCCACTCCCAGAAAGCAATGAGCCATTGAAAACCCTATGGATATCAGAGAAGATGGACAATAGTATTTCATCTATTATACATAGGATCACTATGAGTTGGACACAGATTTCATGGCACCTAACAACAACAACAACTAATAAGACCAATAAATATTTTCAGGTTAGCTTAAATAGCTACACCATAGTTCTCAACTGGTAGACCAAATGATTCAACTGGTGTGAGGTGTCGCCCTGCCGCTGGACTTGCTCCGGCTGTGAGCAGGGACCAGCAGCCAAAGACCCGTCTTCTGGTGAGGGGGAGCTGGGCACCCAGGAGCCGCGCTGCCCAGAAAGGAGGCTTATGTCCACGGCTGCTCTGAGAAGCCTTGAAAAAGGTAGGCTCAGAGGCTTCTGCCCATGGCTGCTCTGAGAAGCCTTGAAAAAGGCAGGCCCAGTCAATGGATTCCAAGAGCTGCCCATGGCGGCTCCTTGTTTCTTTTCTTCCCAATGAAGGCACCAAGTGCTCTGCTCCAACAGTTCTTTATTGTTTCCTTGTCTGTCCTGGTCGATGGAATGGACCCAAGCTGCTCTGTGTATCGCCCTTATATACTCTTCTGGGGCTTGCCGGGGACCAATCAGAGGCAGTTACCTCATACAGGTTTCAGCCAATCAGAGGGGATATTCAAATTTGGTTTTGTAGAAGTAGCCAATCAGGGGTGGTTCCAGAATGGTCCAATCAGGAGCTGTTCTCTGGTTTGGAAACAGCCAATCAGTGTCGAGAGGCCAGAGGCAAGGGAATAGATGCCAGAGCCATCTTGGGGAGCTCGATGACCCTGAGTTCCAGGATGTAGGGCAAAGGTGACTGCCTGGGGAACAAGCCTCAGTCCTTCAAGGGAGCCGAGATAGGCCCTGGGGTGAACTGCCTCTCCAGGCAGTGCCCTACAAACTGGAATTCAATTTGATCCTTATCTAAATCTTGTCTCACTATTGACGTAAACTAATCCCTAAATTCTTCACAATACTCATCTGCTCAATACAAAAATAAGAATAATAATTATCTCTTAGGGGTATTGTGAAGATTTTCACAATGCATTTATGTAAGACATTTAGACTACTACCTGAAATGTAACACATTGTCCCTTAAGTATTAGCTGTTATTATTACCAGTTATATTTTCTCTGTTGTCTGATCTAAATCACAAGTCTAAATTTTGTCACAAGTTTCACATTGGTGCTTTTGATTACATGGAGTCTAAAGGTACCACTATGAAATCAACATATCCATCTTTAATATGTGCAAATAATTAAGATACAAAAGCTGTGAACAGAAGTTAGAGTGAGTTCTATATCAAGATAGCAAATATTTATAATTAATTGTATGATCAGTGATTGATTTTATTACTTTGATTTTATTAATTATAGTCTTGACTCCTTAATAACCTAATCTTAACATTTTTGTTCAATATATCACATTAGTCTATTTATTATTGCAAATAGTAGCTAGCATTATAAAAGGAAAAGTGAAATAAATATGATTTATGAAATTATGGACTTAAGAATTAGTTTCTTCTTCACAGAGAGTCACAGAGGTTTATTGATTCACTTATGGTCAAAAAGTAAGTTATAGAGTACAAACTAGAATTTAAGTCACATAACTCCAATTTAGTCTTTTCTGGCAGGGCTGCCTTCTAAATAGCAAATCATTTCATGTGTGTACTAATTTAGATTATACAGATTGACCTGATACATGATCTCTTGTTATATTTCACAAAAATATCTGTGATATGAATAGACAGGGTTTGTGCTAACATATAAATATTTTGAAAGTTCAGAAAGAAAAATCTCACCTATGTTGCCATATCTGATAAGTGTTATATCCAATTACAGTTAAATACAGAGGGAGGGAGGATCGGAGGGAGGAAGGGAGAGAGAGAGAAGAGAGAGAAGAGAGAAGACAGAAGAGAGAAGAGAAACAGACAAATATAGTTAATAAGGAGGACCAGTCAATGGATTCCAAGTTTGCAAGTCTACCAGCTTTCCAGTTATATTTTCTTAACTTCTATATATAATGCCTGAGTATCAAGAATTAAATTCTTCAATTAGCAAACATATATGAAAAATAAATAACTAAGTCTGGAAGGTAGAAGTGAGAGCTGAAATTTAGAATTCAATGGAATTTCAAATATTAACAGCTCAGGCCTGTAGATTGTCACTTCACATCAGAAACAATGATTCCTACTGTTTTTCTGTTTGACCCAATTTATTTAAACCTCTCGACATATTTAAAATAAAATTATGATTAGCCCCAAATCCAACACAGAAGGCCTCCCATGAAACATTTAAGTCATAATTTACCTTAGAGAGTCAGAAAAAAGAAATCTAAGAAAAATGAGAAAAGTTCAAAAAAGTCATTTCAACGTCCCACTAGAGTTAAAGACCATTTTCAAGTATTCCCATTCAGATGTTTTTATAATTGCATGGATCCTACAGAGCTGCACATTCTACCAGATCTCAAGTGGCAGTACCCAGAAGGTGGTGACTGTTTCTGACTGACTACTTGCTTGCTTTTATTTTCATTTCCTGTACGAGAGTGAGATTGCTGTTTGGGGACAGTTAAATCTACTTCAAGTATAAGAATCATTTGTCCCATGTGGAGGCAGCTTCGATGAATAGCTTTTCATTTCTTCCTATTCACCCTGACTTTTCAATTGCAATGCTTAGCATGATGGGGTTTCATTTGGTCTCCATTCTGTGTCATACAGCTTGTTTTCTTTCTGCGTACTCTGTCCAAAATTTGAAACACTGTGGTTCAGACTGCATTTTGGCAGGAATTGTTGTCTGTAGAGTGGTAGCCTTCTTCATTATTTGTTTATTGTTAAATATATACTGTAGCTGTCAGGTGGGGGCGGGAAGTGTGAGTGTCATGTAGATATAATGAAAAGCTTATGTTTTTATTTTTTTTTTAACAAGAGAACATAAAGTGAAGAAAGGGAAGGGGAAGGTAGATCAACTTCTTGATGATAATTTCAAATTTTTCTGTCCAGTGAAGAAAAGTTCCTTTATGTAATGGCCAGATGTCAGATATAGATTAGTTCTGAGAATGCATAACAGTACAAAAATATGGATAATACTAAAAGCTATGGGTTTTGATTTAATATTCATAGTGAAACAAAAGAAAACATTCAATGAAAAACTAATGAAGTCAGAGATTCACATACCAATTAGATAATCAGAGGGAAAAAAGTAGCTAGATGTAAATTTCTTTTATTAAAATCATAATTTCAATGGTTACCAAAGATATAAATTTGTACGAATGCATAGCTTGTAACTATAAATTAGAGACTTTACTATTTGTAAAGTTGGATTTAACACATTAAGCCTGAAAAAAATATTCTACATAAGGGGTGGCATTTAAAACAATTTTACAAGGATAAGCAGATTGTTCCAAAAAAATAACAGTGAACAGGGATAAAACATTCTCTGATAAGGATATAGATTCTACAAAGGCATGGAAACGTAATAAAAAATGTTGAATAAGAAAATATGCAGATTCTTTTCTTTTTTATGTGATGTAGGAGTAGCATTTAGAGAAGTTATTGAAAAGAATAGTTACAGTCATACTTTAGAGTTCCATGTATTAGATATTAATAGATTGGATATTTTTTGACAACTGTTGTTAGGTCCTATTGAGTCAATCTGACTCATAGCGACCCTATATACTACAGATGAAACACTGACACTGTGCCATGCCCAGCACTATTGTCAGTGCTTCTTTGCTATTCATAGGGATTTCCATGGCTGATTGTTTTTTTGGGAGTGAGTTGTCTGGTCCTTCTCCCAAGCTTATAGCACCTGGTGTTCCCAGGAGGTCTCTCATCCAAGTACTGACCAGGACTGACCCCATGTAGCTTCTGAGGTCTGATGGGATCGGATGGTATGATTGTAGGTGAATTATAGGATTAGAATGCAGTAAACAAGAGGGCTGGGGACGTAGATTTGGGAATTCTTGTGTATAAGTAATAGTTTGTTCTGCAGAAGTACAAAAGCCTTGCCAGGGAGATTGTACAGCATAGGAAGAGAAGCAGGCATAGGATGGAACTATGAACAACAGCCATATATGTCCGGCTGGAAAAGAAAGAGAAAGAGAAAACTTCAAGCTTATCCTATATCTCATCCTATTTTGGCCACTACATCTAATGTGCAGATGAAAAAGCCTTTAGGGAAACTGAATTATTCCTACAGCAACAATCTTTGACATAGTCTGCATTCTTTTCTCTCTTAACATATCTAACCAAAATTTATCCTAGTTACATACAATGTTTCTGTTTTAAATGGCACTGACATTTATCCTTTCTAACCCAGCAAGATGAAATTCCCTGGACTCTCAGGTTCCTAAAGAAAATGACTGTTTCTTCGGTGTCCGAAGAATCAATTTTTATGCTCTTCTGCAGATTTCAGACCTGGAGTTAAGTACTTCATACAGGTATAGCTAGAGTACTGTAGACTTGTTATACTTGAAATGTGGGTGACAAAGGATGTGCTGGCAAGTGCTCTTCCCAGGACAAAATGTGAATGCCTCACTACAGGTCTCACTCAACACAGTAGTCGTGGTTCTGGGAGAAATAACAGATTAATGATTTGGAGTCTGAATAGGTTTTCCCAGAATAATCACAAATAACAAAAAATGGAAGGCCTACCATCATGAGCTGTCATAAGGGATGAAAGTATGTCTTTGATCCTCAACTTATTGAGCTCCATAGGTGGAAAACAGTCCCAGATTGTTTTACCTCCTTGTTCAGACTGAGGGAAGAAAGAGAAAATCCTTGGTAATTGGAAAGTTCCTTCTGATTCCTTATTCTAATCCCCTGACCTTAATGTTTATCCAATAAATCCCTCACCCTTCCTGTTTCTTGCCTCCCTCAGGACTTTTGGGATTGCTTTGCCTTCACTTCATCCATATTAACCTGGCACACATCCCCTAAGCTACATAATATTTTCTTAGAATAAGACCTTCTACATTTACCTAGAAAATGGTATTTTTATACAACAGTTTCTTAATAATCCATTAAATATATCTAATACAGGCTTACAGCTAAAATGTTTTAAGATTCTAATTAATAAAATAATTATGGAACATAAATGATATAAATTGTTTCGTGGTGGTGTTAGTGCAATGCACATGAAAGATAAACATCTAAGATTTTCTTTATTTCTTTACAGTCAAATAATCAATTAATTTCAGCTCATATTTATTTAAAGGACTTATAGCATAGAAAATGAGAAGTGAAAACCCAAGTATGTATTAACTAACATATACGAGGTATTATATATGTGTTTTCATACATGTTCTTTACTGAATCATCAAACACTATCAGGTTATTGATGAAGTGACTGAGACTTAGATAAGTAGCTTTTCCAGAATCATAAAGGCAATTTTTAAATCCAAATCAGTGTAACTCAGTAGCAGTCATAGTTCAGTAATAAAGCAGAAACTTCTCTAAATTCTTTTAGCCCAAGAAAATGTAATACAGGAAAATGGATACACAGGTGATGAAAGTGCTCAGCAGCCAAACAAGCAATTCAGAAATAGCTATTTTTAAGAATACCTATTTCTGAAGGTCAACTCCACCCTAAAGATGGAGGGAAGTAGATTGACCAGAGCACAATACACAGTATCCCCAGTAGAATCTAAGCTCATAGAAGAAAGAGTAAATTGGTTGAACCAGGGAAACCGGAGAAAATTTAGGTATTGCTCTAGATTCTGCCTGAAGAACAGAAATAGAAAAGGTAAGAATTTCACCTTTCCCTCCCTCTACCTTCTAGTTTTCTGTGAGTACCTCCTGTTGGTTAATTTTACTCTGAAACGACTTGCTAAAGGAATCAGGGAAAATGTAGTTCTTTGTAACTTTGTATAAAAGAGAGGAAAATTAGAACATTGATCTGAAAGGAAATGGGAACAGGCCAGCAGATTGCAGAATGTTACATAGGACAATAGTTTGGGTATTATGGACAATGACATAGGTGAGAAGATATGATGTATATTCTGAAGTAACAATCAGTGCAATTGGTGAGTGCAAACGTTGTTGTTGGTAGTTGCCCCTGAGTCCGTATCAGACTCATAGCGACCCTGCGTACAACAGGCAAAAACACTATTGTCAGTGTTTCTCTGGTGTTCACAGGGTTTTCATTGGCGAATTGATTTTGGGGAGTGAGTTGCAGGTTGGTTTCCCAAGCCTACAGCACCTGGTGTTCCCAAGCGGTCTCACATCCAAGTACTACCCAGGCCCGACCCTGCTTGGCTTCCAAGATCTGATGGGATCAGATGCCACATGGCTAAGGCTTCAGGCCTGCAAACATTAGGCTGGAAAAATAAAGTAATGCTGTAACATGGGAAATAAGAGCTGGGATAAGTTGCTAACATTAATTTAATGATAAGACAATCTGAACCAGGAGCATGATACAACTAACGTGTTGTTTAGGAACTAATAATTTGGAAATTGCAAATAGAATGATACTGAGAAGAGTGGAGACTGTTATTTACCAAGGAAGTAATTGCAACAGTTTCAGGTATAAATGGTAATAACAATATGGTAGAGAGCTAAAATCTATTTTTCATCTAATATGTGCCAGTTACAGTTGTAAGCAATTTATATATAAACATTATCCCAGCTGATTCTCATGGTAGTTCTCAAAGGTAAACATCCTTATCTGGGTATATAGACAAACTGGGAATCAGGGAATTCAAGTGAGATTCCCACAGTTACATAATGAGCCAGTAACAGATTCTAATCTAAACTCCTGATAAGAATAGGAAGTAAAAGGAATCATTTTAAATGATGTGTTTATGAACACAATGATTGGCCCCAAAGTTGGCACATATTACCTTACTAGACATCAATTAGCTGTGTTGTTAACCTTAATTTCTCTCACTACTAATGCTGGAAAGCATTTTTTGTTGTTGTTGTTTGTTGATAATTTTGTTATTTAGTGAAATGTAAGTCATATTCTAAATTGCCATGGTCTTCCTTTTTTATAGGAGTAATATTGTTGTTGGAGTGATATTTTAATTTAAAGCTTTCTTCTGATAAATAAAATATTTTGGTACAAACATGATCATATTAATGGTCCCTAGGCTTCTGAGTTTCATAAGACCAAAAGAATGAAATCATGAATATGAACATGTATTCATTGCCAGTTTTTTGTATTGAAAAATATTAATATGGCCTCCATATGAGGACTTAATATTTTTATCAAGACTTTTGTTTTTAATTGCTGTTTATTAACACTTTCAACTATAGGGTATTTATGGGCATTCTCTTTAATAATTTGATATGCACTGAGTAAACATTTCTATCACAGAAAGTTATAAATATCTGTTCAACTTTTGTTTTAATATACATTTGCTCCTCCAAAATCATTTCCATGTCATCCCTGAAATGCTTCCTCACTCTTAAAGTGATAATTAGTTTTTTAAAAACTCATATTTTATTGTAAATGATCTAAGGAAAAAACTAATAATATGAGGCCCATTCAAAATTTTGGTTGAAGGCAATAGTCATCATAGTTGGGTCTATTGTTTATTTTTTGTTTTATTTTGATCACTGAGGACTGACCAAGCCTCTCTAAAACTAGAAAAACCTAATATATACAGATCTGGATTTGACAATTTTTTAATCCATAAGAACATTGATATGCAATTCAATCCACCCCACCCTACCTTTCTAAATATCTATTAAAATACATGGTCTTGGAAACCCATGACACTTAATCATATGAGTTGCAGACTGAATCAGAAGTAGTAGTATCAAAATGACTTGTTTAAAAAGCATGTCAGAATGAATCACATTAAGGTGTACATTAAAAATGTCCAAAAAAAAAAAAAAAAAAAAAAAAAAAAAAAAAAAAAAAAAAAAAAAAAAAAAAAAAAAAAAAAAAAAAAAAAAAAAAAAAAAAAAAAAAAAAAAAAAAGGCAAGAGCAAGTGGACATAAGACATCCTAGCAGTATCCTGAAAAAATCGGTTTAAAACATGAAGTCAAATGAATGAGTAGCCATAGGAAAGCCAAATTGGGAAGGGGAGGGAGGGAAGGAAGACTTGGAGGAGAGTGAGCCAGAGGTGGGGCAGGTGGGGTGGGAAACACACATGAGCAGCAGGAGCCTGCATTTCAGGAAGGAGCCATGAGAAACCACAGGAACTGTTCTGCCCTAGAATACTTCTCGTGGCATCCCTATCTGAACTACTGAACTATTGCAGTTATTGTTGTGAGGATGAAATAGGTTATTTCAAATAAAGTGACCAGCATGATGCCTGTAAAAAAAAAATATTGTTTAGTTGAGTGCATAATGACTCTGTATTTACATTCTTACAATAACTTCCAATATCATTTCTGTTTCTTCTGAGAATATTAATCTGATGGAGAGAATAGGTCAGTACTCAAATAGATTGAAGTGCTGCATAGAAAGTAGACAGGGATATCATTCTTAATACATTTGATTCATTGCTGCCCATATGGTAGAAAAACCCATATAATCAGTTTCTGAGGCTATCCATCCTTATGAAACTTTAAGCCAAAACATGAAAATCCATTATACTGCTTGTCCTAAAATTTCTACAGTACATCGGAAACCTATACTTTGCAATTGCTAAATGCTTTGATTGTTCTAACAACCTCTTGTTCAAATTTTTCAGCAGGCAATACTTTTATAGTTTCTGTCTATACAAGTTTTTTCTTCCCTGTGACATTTAAGACCTTCCCAAATATTTACCAAGAATTCCAAATACCATTTCAACTGGTAAGAACTAAAGTGAAAAAGTATCTTGTAGAGCATGTGAGGCTTTAGAACCCTCAGGCCATAGAGCAATAGATTAAGTGACCTCTCAGGACCCCCTCCAGTCCTATATTCTATGGAGACTGATAAACCACAGAGATAGCCAGACAAAGAGAATACAATGAAACTGGTCCTATTATTCCAACATTTAATAGTTTCCTGTGTATGAAGTTTAAAGCTGAAAGTTCCAACAAAGATTCCACCAACACATTTTTTCCTACACTTACCACTTTTCTGCTTATACTACTTTCTTACAGCATTTTGCAAAGGCCAAGAAAATGTACTTTCTTTGTAATTTCAAAGGTAGTTTTAAGTAACAGGAGATATCATTACAGATAAAAATATGAGAGAGAAATCATAGTAATAAAGTTGGATTTGGGGTTAGGTATACCAGATCAACCAAAGGAATACAAAAAAGGCAAAAATATGATTTTTAATAGAAAGAAAAGTAAATTTTGAGAAGAGATATACATACTAACCAAATGGAAAATAAAGGGGGAAAAGTTAAAGGAAAGAGTAAATGAAATATGCTGAAGGATAAATTAAATTATGTTCCAGGGCTATGCATATCATCTAGAAATAAATATGGTTTTAGTTAGAATAAAAAGTCAATGTGGAGAAGGAGAAGAGTCCAAAAACTAATCAAAGCACAGAAAGAAGAAAATGTACAGTATAAAACATGAGGTAGGGAGAAGCACTGAGATGACCGAATAATGTTAGAAGTATAAAAAATATGATAAGAAAATTAAGGGTAGAAAATGAAAGGAAGATTGCACAAGAGTTTGAGATAAATCAGGATCCTTTCAAGTTGAGAAGTAAGAAGGGGTCAGGGCCAGAGATAATGGGACCTCTGTGAAATGGAAAGTGTAATTTATTCACTGAAGTGGTGGATATTGCTATCAATTTTAATGACTTCTTTGCTTCAGCTTTCAGACAAGAGAATGGAGAAAAGATATTAGCAAAGAGATATATATTTGCATATCTCAGAGAAGGAGAATGAAATAAATATCAAGTTAGAGCAATGAGGAAGCTATTAAACTATTTAATTTCTGGCAAACTACAGAAAAGAAAAATGAAAGTCAACCTGGATTTCAGAAAGTAACATCCATAAATAAGACCTATGTCAGGTGCATTGTAGAACCTCATCAACTTCAAGGGGCTGCAAAAGGCCAAAATTCCTAGATCTGTTTATTTTCATATCTACAATCTGAAAGAATTCTTAAAAACATAATATTCTCATGACTATGATAAAGTTAATCAACCACAGAAAGCTTGCTTGGCTATCTCTGGCAAAATTTTCTTGTGAATATACACACAAACTTGCGTGCGTGCATGCACACATGCACATGTTCATTTTAAATTCATTCTACTGTGTTCTGGGAAGGTAAAACTTTTCTCTTCCAGGAGGCTTTTTTACCTCGCCAGAGTTCAAGCTCTCATGGAAGTCCTTGAGGCAGTCATTCATACACCCACTGCTGTGTGAGTGATGAAAACACACACAGAGACAGGCAGTGGAGTGCAGAGCATGCTGGACCCATCACTGCTTCATGCTGCCTAGCAGCTTGAAGAAGCCAAAAGCCGTACATCAAATTATCCTGGGCAAAGCTTCATACTTAGCCACAACATGATGGGGAATACTCAGAGAAATCAAACTTTCCCCATCCTAAGCGGAGTACCGCTAAATGATTCATTAATGGGCATGAAATCAAAATATCATCTGCTTCAACCAAAAGAACTGCTCTTGCAAGATATTTGTTAAAATTTTACATGATTTGATCTCAGGTATTTCTGTTAAGATTCTCTACCTCTGAAGATCTCACAAAATGCTCAGAATGGAACTGATCTTAGTGCTGATGAGTTTGATTTCACAGGAGGATGTAATGCTACCTGGGAACTTGCTGCATTGAATGCTTGCTTCAGCAGTTTCTGACGGGCATCCCAGCTGGAGTTCCACTGCGGTGAAGATCTTTTTCTCATGCAATGTTTATTTGACTTCTCTCAGAGGCACAAGACAACCAAGCCTATGTTTATCTAACTAGTAAATGTTCAAATAATTAAGATAATAAATTTTATTTTATACCCTATGTGTAAATACAGTGTAAATATGTGCATTAGCCTAGGACTCAGAGCTAACTTCTGGATTCTGCCACTAAGTAGCCAAAAATCCTGAGGAAATCTTTTGAATGCTGCCAAGGCTAAGCTCAGAAATGAGTACAGCATATAAAATAAATATAATCAAACTTGTGAGGAAACAAGGTTCATATCTGGCTGGTATAATCAGTAAACTGTTGACATTATAGATGGGATTTAAGGACAGATCAAATTAGATGTGAAGGTGGAAAGTCTGATGATGTCCTAGGTCGATCAAACAGCATGAATTAAACCACAGAATTTTGGAAAGCAAAGTTCTGAACCAAAAGTGCTAAAGACAGGAGGTAACAACATTTGAAAGTAGTTAGAGAATAGTATAGAACAGGAATTGTGTGTCAGATTAAATTCTTTAAAATTCATTCGATGCAAAATTATTAGACATCATATTTTGAGCAAAGAGATATAATGGTCTACTAAAATGAATTTGGGATAATGTGCAGTATTTATGACAATAATCTAGGACCTACCTTTAGTTGGTTCACCCGAAATGAAGAAATATTGACTGGCTAGGAATTTTTCTGAAGGAAGAAGCCACATGAAATAGGAATTGAGTACATGAAAGGCAAGGAGAAATTAAAGAGTTGAAGATTCCTTGGAAATACGGTGAGGTCATTCATATAAATAATGATAGAAAAGCAGGGCATGGTGGCATACACCTGTAATCCTGGCACTTGGGAGGTGAAGGTAGGAGGATCTGGAGTTCAAGACCATCCTGAGGTACATAGTGAGACTTTGTCTACGAAAGGAAGAAAGGAAGAAGTAAAGAAAGGAAGGAAGGAAGGAGGGAAAGAAAGAAGGAAGGAAGGAAAGAAAAGGAAAGGAAAGGAGGGAGTAGGGTGGGAAGCAAGGAAGAAAGGAAGGAAGGAAGGAAGGAATTTAGTTATGCTGGTAGATTATTGATAATTGTCTAATAGCTATTTCTACTTAGTATTAACCAATGATCTTCTAAATTATAAAATTAAATGTAACTTTAAAATACTGGATATTAAATAATATTGTATTTACTTAAACTGTTTTGGGGTTTAAGAAGAAATTCTTTGAGCCAGGAAAAAAGCAAATTCAAAACATTCACAAAACCATAAAATTAAAGTGAAAAGAATTCAGTATAGATATTTGTGTAAGTTTAATATTCACAAAAACAAAATAAATGTGAGACTATTAGCAAGTAATTTCAAATCTACTACTCATGACCCATATGCTTAATTTCACTACTTGAATAATTGATTTGGAACAAGATTTTGGAAAAACATTTAATTTCTTCCCAACTCTGACCCCTCTCACATCTCTATTTGTGTTTTGAGCCAAACATGCAAAAGTCTCTGGCAGACTCCTATGTGGAGTATAAATGTTTTTTCGATATGATTTTGTCTGTAGAAGTGCTTTTATTTGTCAATTTTGGAAGCTGAGATTCTAAAAACTGGATCAACTGTTTTGTATGGAAATACAGCCTGAAAACTTACTTATTGTAGTAGGATTCCACATTCAGCATGTGTCTACAGTAAACCTACTTCTCATTTTATTTTCATGCTGACTCAACTGATGTTAATTTATAGAAATGACCATTACTTATTAAAATGACCATTCTGTAATACACTTCATTTACTTGGTTTGATATGATTTAGCTGACATAGAATATGATAACTTCTATTGTTTATTTTTCTTCTTTTTTATTTTTTCCTCTCATGCAATCTAAATTTAAAATTACTACTCCAAAATATCTCTTATGAAATATGTATGTGGTTCATCTTCCCTGTACTCTTGTTTTCTCTTTTGGGTTTGCCTAAAATGTGGAAGAAGGAAATGGAGGAACTTTTAAACAAAATGGGGATTAATTGGTTTTAGGGATCTGAAAACTTGTAAAACAGTCTTCAGTTAAGGAAGGCCGACTCCTCTTTAACATAAGAGACATCTCTGAACTCCTCACTCATTTTCTGAGGATGTTACAAATCAAGCTGCACGGATCTATTGTTAATATCCATATAATTCCTAGAATACTTAAACTGACCTTGAGCAAAACACAAGTTCTTTGAGTTTTCAGTTTTCTTATCTGTAAAATGGACCTTTTAAGACTTAAATAGCAGAGTATTCTGAAAGTAATGTAACTAAATGTACCACACAGTACCTGCTACAAAGCCTGCAACCATAACACTGTGGCATCGGATCTCATCAGATCTGGGAAGCTAAGTAGGCTTGGTTAGTACTTGGATGAGAGACCAGGGAACACCAGGTGCTGTAGGTTTGGGAGAAGGACCTTGCAGCCCACACCCCAAAACAATCAGCCATTGAAAACCTTATGAGTAATAGAGAAGCACTGACAACAGTGCTGGGCATGGCACAGAGTCGGATAGTGTTGCTTCTGTTGTACATAGGGTCACTCTGATTGGGACCTGACTCAATGGCACCTAACAACAACAACAACACCTGCTACAAAGTAAGTGCTTAATATAGCGAGTAACATAAGTTAATAAGTAAAGTTTCCACTAATCAACTTGTGACTTTTAAAATGCAACTCTTACTAGACAATGCAATATATCTGGTAGCAAATGTACTGATTTAACTAGAACTGATGAGTTGTTTAAAGCCATTTATAAAAAGGCTAAGTACTTCTGTAAGTTGTGAGGGCAATGAGACATTAAAAAAGAGAAAGAAAAGAAGGCAATTTGCCCTCTCTACCCTACTAACATTGATAAAATTGATCATTAACTAATCAATAGCATTTCCAACAGTCTTTAGGGCATTTCAGCACCTGATCTACCACCTATCTAACTTGTCAGCTACTGAGACATGGCCTTTACTCATCTGCTACAAACTGAGACCCTTACAGCATGATGCCTCACCTTTTATTCTGCTCCTCAACTGGATTTTGTTATCTTTATTAGATTGTTGACAATAAATCAACATTCCCTTCATAATTATTACTCTCACATCAAAATTGCACTTTTTTTGTTCTGAATGTGGCTTTTCACTTCATGAAATCTTGTGGTCTTCCATGTGGTAGCAGACATTTCTCATCATTCCCAAGTTAATGAAATAGGTATAAAAAAGTTTTCCACAGATCTGCACATGATTTTAAATTTGATATTTATTACTTTATAAATTATAACAGGATTCATTTTTTACACTTGAAAATTATCCAATAAAAGTTCATCATGTTGCACTACATACACTCACACATGAACTTTTATACATGTAAAGAGTATTTATTCACAGGCTGGGTACAAAAATTCTTTCTCAACTAAGAAAGCTGCTCCCATCTGAGTCCTCACCTGACAATTTGGGTATGTGCAACAAACCAACCAGGATCTCAAAGCATGTACAATAATGCTTCTCAACTACTATTCTCTAGAAGCAATTTGCAAATCTGTGATGATATTTGGGGTTGTAACCATAAAGAGGGGTGTTATACCACTTATGTGGTGGGAATCTGAAGTGCTCTTCAGATTAACAGAGTCCCACATGATTTTTAATTTTTTTTCTGACACTTGTATATATGAGGAATCTTCTTAAGTCAATATTATTTAGAATCCAAATTCAAAATATTTAGGGCAGATTTTTAACGTAAATTGAAGTTTCCAAAAGTTATCACATGAAAACCAAGAGATTATACTTTGTTTTATTTAAAATCTTAGAAGGACTACACAAACTGTTTTATTAGGAATTTACTAGTTGAATAAGAGTTGACTATGGGCAAGGTTCCATATGATATCTGCATAGTCAGTAAACATACACTTATCAGTTTTCATCTACAACTGCCACTTTCATGGTATTTTTATATATATGAGGTACTAGCCTCTGGTGATTTCTTTATGACTTCTATTATAGTCATAACCAAATTTTACAAATTAAAGGTACAGTATTTCATTAAAGGTTATTGTCTTTTGTATTTCTCTTTTATAGTTAAGATATTATATTGATTCCTTTTTGTTTAATCATTGTGTAAGTTTTTCATTACTGTAACACAATACCTAAGATAAATAACTTACCAGGATGAAATGTTTATTTTGTCTCTTGGTTTGAGAGGGTTCAGTCCATGATCAGATATCAATGTTGCCTGTGACAAGGCAGAACATCATGTCAGGGAGTGCATTTGTGGAGCAAAGCTGCTCACCTCATGACAACCAGGAGGCAAAAAGATTACGAAGAAGGACTCAATATCCTATTAAAGGGCACACCTACTATGACCTAACTTCCTTCCACTAAGCACCAGCTGATATTGGTTCCATCACCTCCCCAATAGTGTCATGGGCTGGGGACCAAGCCTTCAATACATAGGACTGTCAGAGACATTCCAGCTGCAAACTATAACAGTCATTTATAGGGGTAAGTGAAAATACGTGTGAATCTTATTTCTTAATTATTGTTGTTGTTGTTGTTAGGTGCTGTCGGTCGAGTCAGTATCCGACTCATAGCAACCCTCATAGGGTTTTCAATGGCTGAATGCTTCGGAATGCAAGGAGCCACACTGGGCTAAGCCTCTAAGCCTGCCTTTCTCAAGGCTTCTCAGAGCAGCCATGGGCATAAGCCTCCTTTCCGGGCGGTGCGGCTCTTGAGTGCTAGACTCCCCCTCACCAGACTACATGTCTTTGGCAGCTGGTTCCTGCTCATGGCCAGAGCAAACCCAGTGGCAGGGCGATGCCCCACACATGATGGCACTGGCTCATCCGTATTTTTGCCTTTATTTTTTCTGTTTATATTGTATACTTTTTTTAAAAAAGCCATAAATTATAAATTATTACTTTCTCACAAGTTGCAAGGTGATAATATATATTGGCTACTGTTTGCAGAAGACATGTTCAAAGTTCAAAAACTTAAAAAGTTTTGTGCTACAAATTTTGTGTAAAATATGACAGTATAAAATCAGAAAGCCTCTTCTACACTATCTTCTCTAATTATAAGCATTTCTTTAGGAAGTTATATCCCAGGAAAATCACCGTCAAAAGAATAAAAGGAAAATGGACCTTTGCTCTCTCTGTTAAGTTTAAAGCACACTTAAAACAAAAATTTGAGTAGCAATTTATCTTTCAGGTAAAACAAAAATGTGTTTGAGTAAAAAGTCATTTGAGGCCTTAATAATCAACCTGAAAATTGGATTGGGAGATAATATGATATAAACTTATAAATATTAAATGGAATGACCTACTAAGGTTAATCAGCAATTCATTTTGTCTAACACACAGCTACAAAGATCAGAGTCAATGCTTTTAATTTCAGTGGGTTTACTTTCATCTAATTTCATAAAGTCAACATTTAAAACAGTAGTAGTTCCTCTTCATTATTCAGTCCATGCTATAGTTTGTGACACTAATGTTTTAGCGCTGGGACCAACTGCCCCTCACCCCTCACAGAGAGCTAAATGTTACATTTGGTATGTTATTAGGTGCCATCAAGTCAGATCTTACTCATAGTAATTCCCATAGGGTTTTGAATGGCTGGTTATTTTGGCAATTGCTTTGGGAGTAAATTGCCATGTCCTTCTCCTGTTTTTTTGCAGTGGTGAGGATGGAATCAAGGGCCTCAGAGAGTGCAACATGGCATTCTACCAACTAAGCTAAACCCCAGTCAGCTTACATTTGGTATAATAGCAGTATTTATTCTCTAGTGGAGGTTAGTGCTGGAGCAATATTACCAATATTATCACATAAGAAAAACTCAAACCATAATGAGTCTTTGAAAGATAAGAATGATTGACAATGTGCCACTCACTTCAAAATCTAGACTTAGGAAATCATTATTTCTTAATTTCCTCTAATAACCGTGAAAATCTTAATATTTCATAGTATTGTGTAGCATACCAGAAATATTCAGCTGTCTCTCAAAAACCAGGTGCCAGGGGGGCTAAGATTAAAATTTTAAAATAACATGCCTGACTTTTTCAAATCTCCAGGAAAGGATTCTGTGTAGTCTACAGTTTAGTAAATACTTGTAGAAACTGAGGGAGCATGTTCAGGGAATATTCATTTAGAAACATTTTTAGGTCTCATAGTAGTATTGACTTATTTTGCCTTGTTTTATTGAATTAAAAAAAAAAGCACCAGGACAGTTTCCTAACTTTTTTGAGCATCTAAAACCATTAAATGTGACTTCAAAATAACCACAAATTAATAACTAAAAAAAAAATAATTGTAATAATAATAGATTACATCTACTATACATTAGGTACAGTAAGTAACTTATGCCCTATTCCTTACATTTTATATCCATTCCTTCATTGTTGCCATTAAAATAAATATGAAGTAGATGTTAATAGCATTATTTTATAGACAAAATGATTATGTATTGGACAAGTTAATAATTTGTCCAAAATTATTACTTAAGTGGTAAACCTGGATTTAGACCCAGGCTACCCTGAACAAATCTATCAGTTTTGAACATCCTTAAGAAATTAAGAAAGAATTAGTATATATACTATAATTTTTGTTGTTGTTAGGTGCTGTCGATCATGTCCAACTCATAGTGACCTTCATAGGGTTTCCAATGGCTAATTGTTTTGAGATTGCCTCGGGAGTGGACAGCCACATCCTTCTCTCATTTTTGCAGTGCTGGGAATCAAAACTAGGACCTCAGAGACTGCAGAGCAGTGCTCCACCAACTGAGCTAAATCCCAGGCCGATACAATTGTAGGATATTAAATTCAAATACACATACACAATTTATTGAAAAGTTCTATTGAGCCAAATTCCTGTCTTTAATTCAGAGAATCCACTAGGGGCAAAAGTTTTCCTTTCATCTTCACTAATATCTCTCCAAATTTGTTTCTTAAAATCAGATTTTTCAAAAAAAGTACTTCCAGAAATCTATTTCTCTGGGCTTCATGATGCATACCTGTAATCTCAGAGATTCAGGAGGCTGAGATAGGAGAATTGCTCCTCTTAGATTGTTTGAGGCCAGAAGCAACCTGCATAATTTAGTGAGACTTTGTCTCAAAATAAAAGAAAAAGAAAAATAGATTAGAAATACAGCTCAGGGGTAGAGCACTTGCCTAGGATGCATGAGGCCCTGGGTTCAGCCCTCAAAACTGAAAAAAAAAAAATCTGCCCTTATAAAAGAGATTCCTAAGAAAAAGCATATAGAAAAATCCTTAATCTTGAACACAATTTTAAATACTTTCAACCACTATCTTCTAGACATCCATTCTCAGCAACTCTCAAACTTATCTACTATAGTAATTGTGTAGAAAACAAATTGTCAGTATAGGAAGACTGCTTTCCATTTACTTGAAACACTAAGTAATTATCTCATTCTGTTCTACCAAATCTGCTCAGTAAGTTAAAATAGACTTGACTTGATGAAGTATATAATTTGAAATTCTTAAGTTTGTAATTTGAATGATTACTTTCTCCCATAAGCTGCTTAGGGATTTTTTCATTTGTAAAAGCTAAAACATTTGGCTTCCCAAACACAGCATCAACAGAACTTGTCATGCAATCCTTTGTTTATTAATCATCTTCTACTGATAATCTAAATGATGATTAGTCTTGCCTCAGTGAATTCTTTACTCTTCTAATGCACATTTAGTTTAATCCCTGTTACATATTCTGATTTGTCATAATTTGAGAAGTGGAATTGAGGAACAATCCTTTCAAAAACCTAAGTGATTAAGGCAAAAGAAAATATTTTAAAGGTAAGAGAAATTACAAAAAAAAAAAAATTTAGCAGATGCCAGATGCTGTATATAATAGGAAAATGCTCAGATACTTTAGTCACTAATTCAAAAAATAATAATAATTTGCAAACATAATTCAACTAGGAGATTTCTTTTTCATTGAGATGTACAACCTGTTCATTTTCTTACTAAATATGAAACTTGTGTAAATGATAATAAGAACAATTTAATTAGCAAGGCAAGCTCTTTTTCATGTAAATGAAAGTATCATTAAGATTGGAATAAACAAAATGTGCAATATATACAGTTTTTAAAATAATTTTCAAAAAATCAACATTGTTAATTGTTAAGGGAACATAGTTGAATAGGCAAAGCTGGACAAATCTTAGATGAAATAAATTCATTTTGGCAAACCATCATTTTTATTTTAGAGTAAACTAGACTTGTATATATTGCTAAATCAGCTCTTGACTCCTTAATTCTCAACACTCCTTTTATACATTCCATCTCTCTAATCCAACTTTGTATTGCTTTCTATTTTTCTAGTCATACTTGTAATAATCCATCTTCCTCTTTTCTACATTCACTCTATTTTTACATTCACTTTTTAAAAATTCACTTGTTTTCCTCAGAAAATGAAATTTTGTTTGATTTTGTCAAAGGCAAAAACAAACTTTTTTTATTCTGGAATGACTGAAGTATGAGAAATAAGGGTGTGGAGTGGAAAAAATAAGCAAACAATTTTTCACTGTTTAAAAGTCCTCTGTTTTAGAACTAACCACCCTGTTGGCTAATAAAATTGTGCTTGCCTGTTTAAGCTGGGAGCCTTGGGGGCAAGGACCAAGTCCTTCAATGTGGTTTATAAAGTGTTAGGCTCACTTGATACTCAACAAACAGGAACAATGAGAACCTTGACCTTTTGAGGTCTTTTCATTCTTAGTATTTACCAGAATTCATGCCATGGTTATTATTTGTTTGAATGATTTCACTGAGTTTAGAAAGTGCAGAGAAGGCACTGTATTTTCCCTACCCTAACTGTAATTTCATGCCATGTAGTAATACACTCTAGAGAGTAAATGAATATAAATCTTTTATTTTAATTTACTTTTTTTTAAATCAAATGAAACCATTCAGATAAAGTCTGGTGGTGGAAAAATTTCTGATGAGTCTTGCTTATATTTGGGGCTATTGGCCTCTGTTGATTAGATCATACAGGTAACGAAGGCAAAATTCTGTCTGAAATAATGGCTTTCCTTTTCCCAAGCCACTGGCTCACCCATAACATATGTAGATGGATAACACACCTTGGTCAAAAGAGTTAAGTGAGCAACATAATGTGAATGTTGATAGATGGAGTAGGGTCCTCATAGCAACCCTCATAGGGTTTTCAATGGCTGATTGTTTCTGGATTACTTTGGGAGTGGATTGCCGCATCCTTCTCCTGTTTTTGTGGTACTGGGATCAAACCCAGGTCCTCAGAGAGTTCAGAGCAGCACTCTACCAACTGAGCTAAACTGTAGCCCCAGTAGTGTGAATAGATCTACAAAAATTTATCACCACTATTGGGAAAATTGGTGTGTATGTACTATTAATGATGAATGAATACCACCTGCTTGATTAATAAAGAAGAGCTAGTTTGTTAGCTTTTCATTATAGTTCAGTTTAACCAGAGCCATGCTAGTATGCTCATTATGTAATAATATTTCTTTTTAATTCTAAGAACCCCTCCCTAGTTGCAAACATTAGGAGCATAAATAAATGACATATTTCTAATAGGAAAGATTGTTGTGATTGTTGTTGAGTCCAACTCATAGCGACCCTGTGTACATCCGAACAAAACATTCCCTAACACTGTGCCACACCCAGGATAGAAAGATTGTTGCTGTTATTATGGGCTTTCAAATTGGGTTCAACTCATAGCAACCCTAGGTACAAGAGAATGAAACACTCCTCAACACTGTGCATGCCCAGGATTATGTCAGTGCGTCTTTGCTATTCATAGTGTTTTCAATGGCTGATTGTTTTGACATTGTTTCCAGAGAAGGCTGCCAGATCCTTCTTCCATTTTTTGTGGTGCTGGGGATCAAACCTAGCACCTCAGAGCATACAGAGCGGCACTCTATCAACTGAGCTAAACCCCAACCCCATAGGAAAGATTATACATCTTTAAATGTGGAAACACTTCGCTTTACTATGACCAATAAGAAATACTTTTCTAAAATTGTTAATAATGAGTGGTCAAGTGGCCTAATAATATTCATAATGTAACAAATGTGAACATATGATCTTATTATTTGCTTTACATAGCATCTTTCACCAAAGAAGAATACTATACTTATTATATTGATCACATTAATAAATACATCTTATGCTGGTTTATATACAGTTTTGATGCAAATAAGACAGAATACCTACCTTTGAAGATATCATAGCCCAATTTTATAATCAGGGGCTGAGATTTGTCTCAGTTGGTAGAGAGCTGCTCTACTCTTTCTGAGGCCCTGGGTTCCATCCTCAGCACCACAAAAAAATGGGAGAAGGATAAGGCAATACACTCCCAAAGCAATCCCAAAACAATCAGCCATTGAAAACCCTATGAATAGCAGAGAACTGACATAATGCTGGGCATGGCACAGCTTTGGGGATGTTTCGCTCTGTTGTACTTGGGGTTGCTATGAGCCAGACCTGACTCAATGGCACCTAACAACAACAATAAAATTCCTCAAGGCCAGTTTCATTTGTCACTGGGACCTCAGTGCCTAGTTCAATGCTTTAGACAGAGTCAGCTCTCAGAATATCTTTGAAGAATTGCACTGAAGCCACTGAAACTCCTTTGTATTCGCATAAAGCCATCAGTATACATATAGGTTGTATGACTGGTACTTCTTTGAAGTCCTGTCTTCCCAGTGGTATTGTACTTGTGTCAAAATTTTCAAGATTTTTAATCAGCTCACTTAAAAAGGAGTTAGATATAGTGAAACAATTGTATAAGTCAAATTCCTGCAGGGGAAATGTAAGTAATATAAATAACTAATGCAAAGAAGAGCATGAAGTATTACAGAATAAGGGAACATGGTCAACTGGAGGCTATGATTTCTCTAATTTGAGGGCTGCTACATAGATTTAGCCAAATACTACCACACAGTGATAAATGCCCAGAAGTACTAAATTATAAAGTTCAGAAACAACTGAAAATGTTTTATAATCCCTATTAGAGAAAACAAAGCACATCTGAGTATAGCTGGCTCCTGAGCCAAAATTTTATGATGATCTCTTGTAAACTGTAAAGAAAATAAAGTAATAACTATGAACATCTGGATTCTAAATATAACCTGAACTCTTTATGTTTAAATTTTCATATGCAACCTAGATATCGGATACATTATTTGTAAGGTTTCTTTCTGCTATAACAACTTACCTCTTTATTAAAAACAAGAAAGTTATATGAAATATGGACTTAGACAATGATGTAAGGATTTTTATCTGTATAGCCATTGGACTGCTTTAGAAATGCATCATGTTGTATATAGTTAAAAGAGGCAGGCAAAAGGTATGGAGAAAAATGGAAAGGAAGAGTACATTCAATGCCATTATATAGGAAAGTACTGTGGTAAGTATTCACAAAACATGACTGAAGACAGTTTGCCTGTGGCAAGAATAAATATATACAGTCAGGGACAAAAAAGATAAGATTACTTAGAGGACTTGTGAGGAGTCTGTTTTGGTCATTAGACTTTAGAAAAAGAAGGTCAGAGGATTTATTTTGAAGAAGAGGTTTAAGGAATTGGCAATGAAGCTCAATAGTAAAAGATATATTGTCAACAAAAGAAGTAGAAGAGAAAAGTTGAGAAAAGGATTGTTGGAAATGCTAGGGCCAAAGGAAATGTTTTAGTTATTGGATAAGAAAAGTCTTATTTAGGAGCAATGCCTAAAAATAAATCAGCGGTAGAGCAATAACAACAGGGGCTAGCTCAATGATTTTAAAAAGCTCACTTGCAGTTGGCAGACCTATTAAAATAGTTCACATTAGAAGTTCTTTAAATTTTTTGACAAGTCCATGCTATTTTATTCCTAAATATGATCATTTCTTACATAAATCCGAAATATTTTGGATTTTCTTTTACAAATTAAGAGTAGTATTAAGAATAATCAAGGATTAAGAATAACTCAGAATAAGCAACATATTCCCTTCCATAGTGCTAGCTTTTATTCTGTCTCAATATTCCTTGATTTTGGATCAAGAATGTACAAAAAAAGGTATTTGTAAAAGCAAAAATACATGGTATTTGAGGAATAATAATGAAAACATTCTGAATTGTAAGTAGCACAATTCTGTACTATAGAGGAGGAAAAAAATCAGAAGAGGCTTAAATAAGCCACATCAACTATCTACATTTTGTGCACTTTGAGTATTTATGGTTGTTGTTGTTGTTGTTGTTGTTGTTGTTAGATGCCGTTGAGTCACGTCTGACTCATAGTGACTCCATGTATGATAGAATGAAACACTCTCCGACATTGTGCTATGACCAGCACTATTGTCAGTGCTCCTCTGCTATTCATAGGGTTTTCAATAGAGAATTGTTTCTGAGAGTGGATTGCCAGGTCCTTTCTAGCCTGAAGCTCCTGGTATTCCCAGGTGATTTCCTTTCCAAGGACTAACCAGGCAGATGCCTGCTGAGCTTCTGAGGTCAGGTGGGATTGGATGCTAGGTGCTATGGCTGCAGATATGATACTGTTACACTCTAGAAAAGAGAAAGCTGAGGATTAGAATACTTTATTACCCTGCCTGTATATACCTATGAGGGACTGGTGAGAATTTGATTCCAGATCGATTGCCAAATTCTATTCTCAGAATTGTTCCACTGTGCTATCTACCTGAAAAGAGGGGAAGAAAAAACATTACTCCAATTTTCAAAATGTTTTATGTAAAAATGCTTTGGGGCTTTTGTGCTTGCTATGGTTTCTTCCTGAAATGTCAGTCTCTCAAGTCCTCATTTACCTTGTTTCTTTTCATCATCTAGGTGGCAATTCATTTGCGCCCTTTTCTGAGAGATCTCTATGTAAGCTGTGCAAAATGGCCACCCTAGTCCAGCCAATCTCTTCCCCACAACACTTTTTGCCCATAGCACTTTTACTATCTTACATTAGCTTATTCTTTACATTGTTGTTATTATTTGTACTTCTCTGTAATCTATCTTCTTCTTCTAGAATATAAGTTGTATAGGAGCATTCTTCTTAATCATATTATTGACTCTGATAAACCTCACACATAAAAATCATGGTTGCTTATAGTAAGCACTTAACAAACTTATACCCATGTTACTTTGCTTTTGCATTGCTTGACAAAATACCAGAACCAAGCAAGTTAAAGGAAGGATTTATTTCAGCTCATCATTTCAGAGATTTAGCCCAAGCTGGCTGGCTCCATTGTTCCTGGGCCTGAGATGGGGCAGAACATCATGGTGGAACAAGGTGCTCAGAAGTAGAGAGACAGGAATAGAGCCAGGGATAAGATACATCCTTCAACAGCATGTCGTCAGTGACCTACTTGCTCTAGCCAGGCCTCATCTCCTAATAGCCCATTCAGCTTTGAATTCCTCAGTGGATTAATTCATGGATGAGAATAGCATCTGCATGTGCCAATAACCCCCCAATAGCACACCTTCAACATATGAGCCTTTGGGGGAGGAGAATTTCTTATTCAAATCACAATAGTGATGAATTCATGATCAAGGAATATTTATCTAACTTTGATTTTTATGCTATTTTTGAATAATGGACAACAAAATTGATAATTTTGTGGCAATAAAAAGATTACTTCCTTACATCCAATAGTAACCATGAATCAATGTTCATTCCTCACCACCTGAGAAGGCGGAGGGACGAGGAATTTTTGGGACGAGGAAAAAGATTTATTTGGAGAGCTGACAAGCCAAATAAAATGGAAGCTATCTCCAAAAAGAGACGATTATGCTTCAGGGTTAGAGGTGTAAGACTTATATAGGAAGTTTTAGGAAGGCATATCAGACAGGTCGGCATCGAGGTAGTTACAAATTCCAAAGTACTTACAAATTTTAGGTGTACAACATTTCTTATGCACAGGCTACTATAGGTCACTAGATGTTCTAGACTCTTCAAATCTAAAGAAAATTTACTGATTAAAAAGTTTTATGATCCATGTCTTTTTGTTCCTTTTCCTAGGAATAGCTAATTCTGTCTTTAGTTACAAAAGATGTTTTTTGCTGGAAAACAGAAGATAGCAAAATGTTACTCTTCCCTAGGATGGAGGAGATATAGAAAAGCAAATTTCCCCTGAAGGGTAGGGGAAGATAACTGAAAAGATAGTGAAATACCTTTTACAGAACAGTTTTAATCCATTAGATGGTTTCAGTCAGAGGTGTCACCTACCTACACCAAAGCCAGTGGAAGACCAAAAACATGTTGCTCAAGTGTGTGACCTCCAAATTTTACTTTTAAAATTAATTAAAAGCAAATAGAGCCAGCAAATTTGCCCAGGTCTTCTCCTGGTAACACTGTCATGTCAGATCTTCAATTCTCATGGGACTAAGCAAAAATTATTTAGCAGGGTTTACAAATCTTTGATGGGCTTCATTTCCATCCCTTGTCATAATTCCTTTTACTAAATACCACAGTTATGAACCATGCATACCACTGTCCCTAGGTCTATTCACATCTCTGATCTCCCTCATGGCCTTTCACTCTTAATGCCTTGCACACCTCTCCTCATGAAAAACCCTACCCTCAGGCCAGGCATGGTGGTACAGGCCTGTAATCCCAGCAGCTCAGGAGGTGGAGGCAGGAGGATGGCAAATTCGAGACCAGAGGCATCAGTGTAACTTAGGGAGGCCCTCTCTCAAAAAGTAAAAAAAAAAAAAAAAAAAAAAGTACTGGGGGTGCAGTTCAGTAGCCCAGCACTTGGAAAGCATGCAGATGCAAGGCCCCGGGTTCAACCGCCAGTACTGCAAAAATAAAAATAAAAATAAAAACCTAGCCTCCTTTGGATGGAAAACTGCCAATAGTGAATATTTATGGGTTCGTGGCTTCTCCTCTGCCTCAGAATTTTGCTCTCATTTTAAGTCCAGTTCTTCATAACATGACAATAGTTATTTTCCTACCTATCCCTCTCATCAAATTTTGAGATCTACAAAGACTGGGACCAAAAAAAAATGGACTTGAAAATACAAATTGTACTCTATCATGACATTTTTGATGACTAGCTCATTTTATCTACATTTTAAACTTGGATGATCACTAAGATTGGTAAACTAGCATTGATATTTGTAATAAGTTTCCTATTTTTATGTCTAACATTAATTGAAAGATTTTTCTGACTAACATTTTTTAAAGCATAAAGATTGCTAAAATTAGCATAAAATAAAAAGAGCCAATAGTAATATGCAAATAGCATCCATGAAGTGGGTTAGTCACTGAATTTCTTAAATCTTTAATATATAGAAAACCGCAACTCAACAATTAAAACCACAGTAGTTGCTCACATTAGATTTATCTGTTAGAACTATGTGTGTGTACACACACACACACACACACACACACACACACACACACACACACACGTTATTGTATGTTGTTATGTGCTATCCAGTTGGGCCCAACTCATAGTCACCCTAAGTAAAACAGAAAGAAACACTCCTCGACAAGGTGCCAAGCCTGGCACTATGTCAGTGCTTCTCTGCTATTCATAGTGTTTTTAATAGCAGATTGCTTCAGGATTCTTTCAGGAGTAGGTTGTGAGGTCCTTCTCCTATTTTTGTGATGCAAAGGATCAAACCCAGGGCCTTAGAGAATGCAGAGAGGCACTCTACTGAGTTAAACCCTAGCCCCTACACACACCCACACACACATACACATACACACATACATGTGCTTGAGTGTGGGTGGGGGTGTGTGGGTGTGTGTGATTTGAAACTATACCAATTTATCTTTCTATTTTGGGAGAGAGTTTCTCTATTATCCTAATGTATCTTTAAGAACAATCTCATCTCTGGCTAATAATGTTCCTTTATGTACATCATAAAAGAACTACAGTGACCCCTATTGTCCCAGTTGTTAAGCACATATGACCTTCACTTTCCAAGAAACTTTCAAATGCAAATTTTTACTTATTGCTTACAATTTATAATCAAAGTTAGAATCCCATACTTTAAACCCATTATTAAAGTATGATGAAGAAAGACATTTGATGAAAGTTTCCCTTCGATAAAAATGTATGCACCTAATTTGTCCTCACTGCATATACTGCTATTTCCAGCATGGCAAGAACTTTTTGTAAAATTATAATAAGCAAAGAAAAGAGGAGCTGAGGTGAAATGTCAACTTGGCAGTAAAATAGGCATTTGAACAATTGCAATTGATTTTGAATGTAAAAGAAATGCAGAAAGATCTCAATATAGCATTGTCTAGAATCAAGATTTCAGTAATTCTCTATTTTAAAGGCTAAATTAGAAGTACTGGCTTCCTTTTACAATTTTTCAGTTTTAATGGACATTAAAAGTTAATAGCTGGCTTGACTGTAGATAATAAAGATTTCTGCCATTTGTCAAAGCAGTACAAATCAATATAAAAGCTGGAGACTGCAGTCACAACAAAGACCTCAGCATGGGGCTACCAAGGAAGATGACATCTCAAATTTTCAGAGAAAAAATATTATAAAAGAAGCTGTTCTTTGAACTGCTAGAAATCCTTTCTAACTTTTTAGATAATGTGACTTAATTGGATTTTAAAAAACATCTTTGAAGCCCTTAAAAATTTTTTGGAATTCACTTAGATTTCAGTCTTGAATGTATCTTTTCACAAGAGGTAACATATTCATTGACTTGTATTAAAATCAAAACACTTTGAAAACTTCTTTAACTGTTTCAGCAAAATGAGTTTCAAATGAATATGTATGTGCTGCACATTAGAAGCATTGTTCCAGATATTTATGCCTGCCTGTCTGTGACAGATAAAAGATTAACTCTAATGTAAATAAAATTAATTTGCAAAGGTAATTACTCAATTTTAGAAGTTCCTATAGTTTGGTTATGGGCTGGGATTTGGCTCAGTTGGTAGAGCGCTGCGCTGCAGTCTCTGAGGTCCCGAGTTCAATTCCCAGCACCGCAAAAATGGGACAAGGACCTGGCCATCCACTCCCAAGGCAATCCTGAAATAATCAGCCATTGAAAACCCTATGAGGGTCGCTATGAGTCGGATACCGACTCGACGGCACCTAACAACAACAACATAGTTTGGTTATAATTTTTCATAGTTGTTTTTGTCATGAGATTGCTGCATCCCCCAATTGTTGTTCATAGTTTATCAAACCTTGATATTGAGATTAAAAAGTATTATTCTAGGTAAATGCTGAACACATATGTAGCATCTCAATTTAACCTTCTGATGCCTACTATTGGCTTCTTCGGGGAAGACAGGTGATTTGATGTATTCAGCCTATTCATTTTTACCCTTGATATTCAGGGATCAACGTTATGTCATAGGATAGTTCAAAAGAATCTATGCCACCACAAATGGGCTAAATTAGAGTTGACATGTTGATGTACAATAGTGTTAAGAAAGAAGGAAAAGGTGACAGGGAGAGGCGGGTTAGAGGCAATAATGTGGTCCATTCTATTATTACCAAATGCATTTAACCAGGAGGGTTTATATGTTTTCTCCTTAAAATATATTGATTTGTACAAATATGATATCACACAATTCTTTTTCTTCTTACCATCACTAAATAATTTAAGACATGTTATAAAGAAAAATGTCAGTGCCTAAAATTTAAGACAGCTTTGGTTCTACACTAATATGTAAAATTAAAATAACTTTCTCATTTAGCAATATACATTTTAGGTAGAGCAATATTATTAGCAAATAGATAATTTCATACATTATCAAATTTTTGTGTTTAAATTCATATTTATAAAAGAAGTGAAAGAACAGAAAATTCACACGTTTGTTCTCAGCATAAACTTCAGTAAAAAAAAAAAAAAAAATCCATAGACAATATACCATCTGTCTCCTAAACCATGTGAAAAGAAAAGCTTTGAAAATCCAGCCGCTGCTAATGTGACATGTTGAAACATTAATCACCCCCTTAGGCCAATATAATTGTAGCTCCATGTTAATTACCTAACAATTAACAGCAGTAATTTCCAAGGGGCAATCAATGAATTAGCTTGTGATTTTCCCACAGATTTTGGTCCCACACTGCCAATCTGAATGCATTTCAAACTCCTCACTGTGGTTCATCAATGACACTTCTGGTGTATGAAATAAAAATTCATTTGCACCCTTACTAATTAGGCTAGAATATATCCCTATGTGTATTGCAAACTCTATTCACTCGCAAAAAATCTCTGCCACAGGCATTTTCCCCCATTTAAAAATTCATTTTCTATTAAATTAGAAGGTCACCTAGCAGGAAAATGTACTAATCAAGATTTTATCACTAATGAATAAAGGATTTTTAATAAGCAAGTTTAATTAAGTTATCTTAACAAGTGATAACAGCTATTTACAACTTATGGGGATGTATGCATGTACACTAGAGCATGGAGCATTTGAAGTCATATTCCTTGAAATCAGCAGATGCTACAATTCCATGCACAGATGGAAGTTGAGTAGGCACATACACAATTGTAATAGTTTCAAATGTAGCAATTGAGTTTGAGGGAGGAGATGAGTTTGCTTGAAACAAGCTACCTACATTTTATATAATAAAAGTCAGGAGGATATTTGACTCAATATAGTATTATCTTCTTCTATTGACCTCCTACTTGTCTTGGTCATTTACACCAGCAGTGCCTAACCTTTCTGGAACTGGTTTATTGGAAGACAATTTTCCCATGAATGGAGAGGAGAGAGGTATAGTAAATACATTTGATCCCTTTACAGCCTTTTGGCTAAGATAGAGTGTAAATGCAGAAGAATCTTTGCTTGCCTGCCCACCAGTCACTTCCTGCTGTGGGGCTTGGGGTTGGATGTCCCTGATTTACATCAATATGTTGATACATTTTATCTTCAATACATAAATATTGTAGTTTATTATTATTAACTTGAAATAAAGATAAAAAATGTGCTTTTAGGAAGCTATATGATAATCTCCCCTTATATGAAGTTTCACTTTCTGCAGCTTCAGTTGCCTGAGGTCACCTGTGGTCTGAAAATATTAAATAGAAAATTCCAGAGATAAAAAGTTCATTAAATTTTAAATGGTGCCCCATTCTGAGTAGCATGAGGAAATATGCCACCCAATTTCGTTTGGCCCAGTATATGAATCATCCCTTTGTCTAGCTATACACCCTTTATACTCTACCCTCCCATTAGTCACTTAGTAGCTGTCTCCATTATCAAATTGACTGTTTGGGTATCACAGTGCATGATCAATGATGCTGGCCTTTAAGATATACCAAAGAAAATTCAAAAAGTGTTTGGTGTAAACAATAAGATGAAGGTACAAGATATTTTGAGAAAGAAAGAGACCATAACTGCATAAATTTTATTACAATTATATCGTAGTAATTCTCTTTTGTTATTAGTTATGATTGATCTCTTTCTTACTGTGCCTAATTATGAATTAAACTTTATCATAAGTATGTATGTATAAGAAAACACATAGTGTACAAAGCCTTTACTAATAATTGCAGTTTAAGTCATCTATTACTAGGTCTTGGAACATATCTCCTATGGGTAAAAGGAATTATAGCACATCATTTTATCAGACAAAAATATTATTTGAAAGGAAGTATGGTCTGGTCCATACAAATTTCTCCTAAAAAGTTGTCTACTCTATGAAAAGGCAAAAATGAAGTGCTTACAGTATGTAACTATCTGTGGTTTAGAAATTTTACTGAATTTACTAACATTTTGCTCTCTATCTTCATTTTTTCTGTGTGTACATACAAAAACTTTGTTCTTTGAATAATATTCTTTTATAATTACTAAGGTAGAGAGAATAAGGTAAAGACTAACATTATGGCAGTAACAAAGTTCCAACATGACACTCATAAGCAGTTTTGCAATTTCACAACTGGATTATTCTTTCTTTAAAGAATTCGTCTATGAGATTTACAATCAATCCATGACTTATGTCATTCATGAAGCACACAGCACAAAAACACTGTGTCAAATATTAATAACAGTAAGGTAAAATGACAAATATTTTATGTTTTAACAGTGTCTTGACATTTGTGCAAGGCATATACAAAAATACAATGTTGTATTAAAAGTAATGACAAGTGATCATTGGTTGCCACTGAGTTAAATTCAACTCATCCTCATTGAGATGCTATGTACAACAGAACGAAGCACTACCTGAAACTCTCATGCCAGTATTATGTCAGTGTTTCTCTGCTATTCAAGGTGTTTCAATGGCTGATTGTTTGGGGACTGGTTGGAGTTTTTGCAGTGTTAGGAATCAAACCAAGGGCCTCAGAGTGCACAGAACAAGCACTCTATCAAAGGAGCTAAACCCCAGCCCAGTAAAGAAGGAAAAAAAAAGTTGTAGAAATTACCAGTAGCAAGAGCAACACTCATGCTCATACTCCATCCACAATGATATCAAATGAATAAAGCTAACAGAGTACAATTTAAGAAGACTCAAAGAATACAATCTTGAACATTTTTAATATTTTGACATGCAAATCCTTTCACATTCAAATCCTTCTTCTTTGACCCATATTTAAAGCAGATTATGACAAAATCTTGTTGGAAGGCATTCATCATAAAATCATAGAATTTTTAATCTCAGAAAGACCTTAAAAGGTTAATTTAAAAATGAAAGAACTGCAGCTAAGTGAGGTAAATTGACCTATTTATGGTCACACAATCAGTTAATAGCAGACAGAGATTTACTGACCTGTTAGGCCTTTGCCCTTTACACCACATTATCCTGCCATACTGTTAGTAATGTCATTATTTTAGTCATTAATGTCATATTTAGCAATAATTAATACATTTTATAAGGAATTTTAGGAGTCAGCCTCCTGCTTCTCTGACCCATTCATTCTTTACCACCATTAACTGCTAAGTGGTAATAGAAAGAACACAATAATAACTCTCTAGTCCTCCATAATAATAAGTGTCCAAGAAACCCTCACTTATTGGCTCTGAATGCACCCCTTAAACTGGTTCTAATCCCCTATTATCCATTTCTAGTCCCACCTCCCTAATACTGCATGGAAATGGGCTGGCCCTTTTGAAGGGAAAAATAAAACTACTTACATCCCTTTGTTGAACTTTCTTTTTACAAAACAATGTACACACATATACATACACACGACATTTTTTGGAAATCCCAAGTCCATAGTAGGGATCCTTTTATTTAGCATTTTAGTTTTTTTCTTTTTTAAAAACATAATGTTGATGTAATATCTATAGACACAACATATTCAATCTTGCATCTATGCCTGAACTCCATTATCCCAAACACATATCTCTTCCTATTTAAATCCAAAATATTCTCAAGACCCACATATTCACTGAAGTTTAGCTTTACTACTCTAGACTTCTTTTTTAATTTATAAATATTGTAACATTTTTAATAGGTACATATTATAGCTTCAATTTAAAGAACTATCTTATAGTGTTTTCTTTTATTGTTACATTAATATACTGTGATTGATGTTGTTGTTAGGTGCTGCTCCACACTTCCTGAGGACTCAGATTCCTGAAACAATCCCAAAACTTGAAAGGAAGTATGGTATGGTCCATACAAATTTCTCCTAAAAAGTTGTCTACTCTCTGAAAAGGCAAAAATGAAGTGCTTACAGTATGTAACTATCTGTGGTTTAGAAATTTTACTGAATTTACTAACATTTTGCTCTCTATCTTCTTTTTTTTTTTTTTTTTTTTTTTTAGGTGACAAAGGATGTTTTTTCAGGCTTGATCCTCTGGTACAGCCATATGTGGAAAAATATTAAAGTCAGGAAAATATTAATCCTCCCTCCCTCTCCTTTGGCACAGCTATATCAGCTGGCCCCCTTCCCAGCTACTTCCTCAAATTCCTAGAGAGTGGAGGGCAGGAGTTACTTCTTGGCAGCTTCTGCCTGGGCTGCCAAATCTGCCTCTTTCTGAGCAGCCAGGAATTGAAAGCCCTATGAGGGTGACTATGATTTGTACAGGACTCTATGAAACCTAACAATAATAAGAACATGTGATTGATGCATATATCCCTTCTCAAAATGCACCTCCTTAAAAGAGCTTGTCTAATTGGGTCCATGTAAAATAATTCCCTGGCCAGATCCTCCGTTAATACCAGTATATTCTTTTTAAAATTTTACTTTCACTTAAAATTCTGAAATCAGCTATTTTCTCTGAAGGAAACTCCCAGGATTACTAAGAAACTAGATTTACAACCCCTCTGACCCAGGAACACTGCCATAATTCTGTCTCCTTCCTCAAGCTCATGACTCCCAAAACATTTGTTAGATTTGAGGAGTGCAGGATGTCCTGACTTGCTCTGTATGCATGGGCTATCTGATTCTTAGATGCTTCACTGTACACCCTATGGTTACAAAAAGTATATCTGTTCCAGAACACAGTGGAAGCCTGCATAACTCTTCTTGCTCAGACCGCAGGGTAGTATCAGAAACAAGAAGGCTTATCTTCAACTAGGGAAACCAACCAAGATGTCCAAAAGGCTCAGCCTCAACTTACAGTAAAGCGTCAGAGAAGATGCCTGTTCTTAGATACACTTGGAACCATGGCAGCTGTTGTGTGATAATGTCCAGATCACACTTTGCAGCAAATGCTTGCAGTCTGAGGAACATAAGCATCACATGGTATTTGGGATACAGGAGGCTGCTGAGAGTTATGAGAAGTTATTCCAGGAAATATTGAACACATTGAAGAAGAACCTTGAAGTAACTAAAAGCATATTGGCTGGTGAGCAAGAAAAAATGGTTTTGACTCAGGAAGAAGAGCAGAATTCTAAAGAGATAACTGAGTCTGAATATAGGTTAAAGTACTAGTTGTTGAGTGAAGAGAATGAACTGAAATTTCTGAGACTGCAAAGATGCACATTTGACTTGAACTTGAGAGAAGCCATTCAGAATCAACTGATCATATTTGTCACAGATTTAGAAGAGAAGTTTTGGGAGATGCTACAGAGACTGAGGCCTGCAGCTGTAGCCCTGTGGCATCCGATCCCGTCAGATCTCGGAAGCTAAGCAGGGTCGGGCCTGGTTAGTACCTGGATGGGAGACCACCTGGGAACACCAGAAGCTGTAGGCTTGGGAGAAAGACCTGGCAACCCCCTCCCAAAAATCAATTTGCCATTGAAAACCCTATGAACAGAGAAGCACTGACAATAGTGTTTCCCCTGTTGTACAGAGGGTCACTGTGAGTCGGATACTGACTCCACGGCACCTAACAACAACAACAACAGAGACTGAACTATTTGGGGAATAAGAACATGAATAAACTGAAGGAGAGTGATGTCAGGATATCTGAACAGCTCAGCAGGCTTCAAAGGATCACCACAGAGCTCCAGAAGTGGCGTGTGGAATCTGCCTGAGCATTGCTACAGGATGCAAGATATAATTTAGAAAAGAGTGAGTAACTAATGCTTCAGTTCCAAGAGCCAGTTTGTAACACAGACTTAAGCTCATGCCAAATAAGAGGAATGAGCAAAATCCTAACAGTGCCTCAAGGACATATAACTTTGGATCCTGAAATGGCTTATCCCTACCTGGTCTTGACTGAGGACCTGAGAAGGGTGGGATATGGAAATATCCAGCAGGATTTGCCTGGAAACCCTGAGAGATTTGTCTGCAGGGCCACCATTTTGGTTGTAGAAAGCTTCGCCTAAGGGAGGAGCTATTGGGAGGGAGAAATGGAAAAGGCAGTTGGGCATATGTGACTGCAGACAGAAAGGGGAGCATGCCCAGAACTCTTGTCTTACTCAGGGGATCCATGATAGGGATTAAGTTTATTTTCTCTGTCTTCCCCCCTCAAAAAAAGTCTCCTTGACAAAGCAAATGCACAAAGTTGTATTTTTCTAGATTATGATTATGGGCAGATACAACAACCATTTTACAATATGATTGACAGATCCCTCATTTATAATTTCTCTTGCCTCACCTTCCAAGGTGCTCTGAATCTGTATTTGTGTAAAATCCAAGATCACAAGAGACCAGAAAATTAAGAACAAGATTTGGTGAAAGAATTTATATAAAATAATCCAGTAATGTCCCAGAGCCTTTGCATTGATGTGGCTGTCAATACCTGTTTAGTAGAAGAGGTTGCCTTCAAGTTGAATTATGAATAGTAATAAATAAAGATCTTTAATTAGTATAATCAATGCATGTTTCATAGGATTAAGAAATTGGAAAAGAAATATAGTCTGGTGTCCTTAAAGATTTTTATTTTTAAGTAATCTCTTATATTTCTGTTTCTGAAAAAGACAGCTGAATTTCTAAAAAGAACCTGAACGTTCAATGCTCTGAAACACATAAAAAGTAAATATAAATAAATAAATAAAACTCTGAAGTTATCTTGTTAGTTTGTTCTTTAGTGCCTTCCCTTTTTCAAATGTAAATACCCTGAAAAATGCATTTTGTCTGCTTTTTTATTTTTGTTACTATGAGTCTCGGAACTAAGACACTACGTATCAGAAAAGTTTATTGTTCTTACGTGGTGTTGAGTCACATCTGACTTATATGACCCTTTGTACCACAGAACAAAACACTACCTAACACTGTGCCATGCCCAGCACTATGGCAGTGCTTCTTTGCTATTGATAGTATCTTCGATGACTGATTGTTTAAGAAGTGGGCTGCCAGGTCCTCCTCCCATTTTTGCAGTGCTGGGGATCGAACTCAGGGCCTCAGATCAGCACTCTATCAACTGAACTCTAACAGCCCATCAGCAAATTAGACATTCAATATACTTTTGTTGTATAGTAAATAAAATTAAATGATTAATACTTAAATCTCTAGACTGTAAAATTTGACATTTTACTGTGGGACAAGTCAGATTTGTTGGACTTCATGTTTTAACTGTGCCATTTATTCAGTCTTTTATTCATTTCACCATGCAACAAATGTGTGATATTTATCATGAAATAACCTACCTGTGATAGGTGCTGGGGACAAGAAAGAGAGCAAGAAGTGACATGGTCCCTCCAACAAATATCCTCCCCTAACCAATGCAAAGTTATAGCTCTCAAGTTCCATGAAAAACATGTAAATGTTGTAACCTGAGATAGGAAACACACCACAAGGAGCAAAAAGCCAATTAAAGGGAGACTCTGTTGAGCTGGCTGCCACTAAGGACTAGTGTCTCTCCAAAACCCATGGCCCCGAGGAACAGTTGCTGGGGGCTTATAAAGGTAAACTTTGGCAAGCTTACAATCTCCAAGTTGTATGATTGGTATGCAATCTCCAAGTTCCTGGTGTGATTTGTATCATAAAAACAGAAACAAAAACAAAAACAAGCAGTTCCAGTAATACACAATCACTCAGGTAATAGTTCTATTGTGCAAGCAGAGTGGTACAGAAACAAAATGGGTGGTTAACAGGCAATCAATCAATGGTTAAGAATTAACAATTAATCAGGCAGTCAGGCAGTTAAAATCAGAAAGTTAAAAAATTCTTCCAGTATATAGTTTCTCAAAGGGGGAGGGGATTACCTAAGATTATGGTGGTCCTGTCAACTTAGTGACCTCTTTACATATAAAAGCGAGAATGTATAAATAGTGACAATCTACGCAAGGTCATCCAGAGAAGCTTGTTTGTGGCTTTGACAACTCAATTGAAATATGAAGACTGCGTTGGCATTAACTCCACTTGCAGGAATTATTCCATTGTTGGTGAATGAAGGTATGCCATATTTATAAAAAGTTGAAAGTATCAGAGAATAAAGGGGCAGATGATAAGATACATCTAGAGAACCAAGTGTAAAACCAGGTAATTCAGAAATGTATGGACAGGATGAGCATTTTGTCTTTTCTGGGTGCAAAGGGGAATTATTAAAAGGTGAGAATTGCCATTGCAGTGTAACCTTTTGAGATATATGAATGGTGGTAGAGATCAATGTAGATGCGGATAGACCAGTTGAAGATGTAGCTAAAATATTCCAGGTGAAGTTGATGGCATCTTGTGCTAAGAAGTAGAGAGATAAAGAATTGGATAGATTTAAGTGAATCCTAAGAGTGACAACTTACAGGATTTGGTGATGGAGGCAGTTCTGAGGAAACTAGAAATGCCAGAAATAACTCAGATTTCACAAAAGAAGAAAAAATAGTCCTTTCTGAGGTATGCAAGTAGATTAATTCAGCACTTAAGGGTTGTTTGGTTTTAGGAGAAGATCATGTATTCGGTGTTGAACTATTAAATATGGTATGTCTTTGAGAAAGATTAAATGAGATGACAATGGGACATGTATATTTTGGATACTGAGGAAATGTCTGAGTTTAAAGCACCCATTAAAATATGAGTGTGAATAAAATTATTTAGAAGAGCCAGGCACAGTGGCACATGCCTGTAATCCCAGCAGCTCAGGAGGCGGAGGCAGGAGGATCGCAAGTTCGAGACCAGAGGCAGTCTGGATAACTTAGTGAGACCCGGTCTCAAAAAGTAAAAAAAAATGGGCTGAAGGGGCTGCTCAGTGGTCCAGCACTTGCAGAGCATGCAAGCGCGAGGCCCTGGGTTCAACCCCCAGTACTACACACACACACACACACACACACACACACACACACACACACACACACACACAAATCATTTATAAGAAAGAGTATGTAATGAAAAGAGGACCTGTGTATAAATTTGCCTTTCTCGGAACATGTGGCTAGTGTTGGTTTTTCTACTTGCCTCTTTCCCACACAGTGTGAGTGCTGTGAGAGTCTATAGCATGCTTATTTTGGCTATATTATATTCTCCATATTACCTACTTGCTGGAGCATAATAACGCTTGTTATTAAAAGAATGAATGAATAAACAACCTAGGGAAAATTAAATGAAATTTTAACTCATATATTACAGGATTTTTCTGAAGGTTATATAAAATGACCAAGCAAATGATCTTGCAAAGTATCTATAACATAAAAGAAATTAGTAAACCTGTGTCCTTTTCTTCTTTAGCATAATTGTTTCAGGTGAATTGTCATATGTTCTATTATTGCACATCAACCAATGTTGAACATAGAGCATGTTACTATTGATTGAAATTTGTTGTTGTTAGTTGCTGTTGAGTTGAATCCGACTCATAGCAACCCTATGTAAAACAGAATGAAACACTATCTGATACTGTGCCACACCTGGCACTAAGTCAGTGCCTCTCTTCTCTTTATATGGTTTTCAATGTCTGATTGTTTCAAGAGTGGGCTGCCAGGTCCTTCTCCCAATTTTTCAGTGGTGAGAATTGAACCCAGCATCTCAGAGCACACAGAGCAGCACTCTACCAACTGAGCTAAACTCCAGCTTATTGATTGAAATTGTTGTTGTTGTTGTTAGGTGCCGTCGAGTCGGTTTCTGACTCATAGTGACCCTCATAGGGTTTTCAATGGCAGACTGTTTCGGGATTGCCTTGGGAGTGGATTGCCAGGTCCTTCTCCCATTTTTTGCGGTGCTGGGAATTGAACTCGAGACCTCAGAGACTGCAGCACAGTGCTCTACCAACTGAGCTAAATCCCAGTCCATTGATTGAAATAATCTGATATAAAATATAGACCTTTACATTACTCTTTATTTTTTAAAAATGTATTTTCTAACTTTGCAGTAAAGAGTTGAGTAACAGGGTTGGGATATTCCACCCTTGCACATTTCAAAGAAAGGTCTAGCCCTTGACCTGTTGCTGGAAGTTAACTTTTAAGTCCTCAGAATATCCCACATTATGATAGCATCTTGTTCATCTAGGACCTTAGGACACATCAGATAATTTATTTTTACAGTGTGATTTATGATGGGGGACCTGGGCTGCACAGAATCAGACTGACCTCAAGAGGAGTTGCAGGTTGAGTAATTACGGCCAGTCCTCAACAAAACCCCAGATGCTCACATTGAGGTGAGCTTCTCTGGTTGGCAGTACTCCATATATGTTGCTGCACACATCATTGCTAGGATAACTCATGCTATTCATATAATTCCTCTGGGAAAGCACAATTAGTAACTTGTGTCAATCCTGTCTTCACCTCCACCCTGTATCCCCTTGTCTTAGGTTGGTTTTGATCTGTATCATTTCACTGGAATAAACCATAACTATAAGTACAACTGGGCTCCTGAGT
This sequence comes from Pedetes capensis, assembly GCA_007922755.1. Lineage (NCBI taxonomy): Eukaryota > Metazoa > Chordata > Mammalia > Rodentia > Pedetidae > Pedetes > Pedetes capensis. The sequence goes on along the minus strand of VMDO01014747.1, from coordinate 10,379 downwards.
TATATGGATCTTTGCAGTGAATCATGGAAACTGAGGATAGTCTTGGGAATCTCCACCACACTATAGTATTTATGAAGTATTATTGCTTCTTGACATTTAGGAGTGTCATAAGACTGAGCTCAGAAAGGTAATCACAAGTGTTTTCACTAATATTTTGCTGGTGGTGACTTATTTATTTTTCTATTTTTGTTTTTTATGAATTGATTAATTATGAGGCATTAAAAAGGAATATATCCTATGTACATTTTACCTAAATCCTATTTGATTGTAAAATGCTTTCTAAATGTCAACCACTATTGCCAATATCTTGATTTGAAAATAAGACAGAGGGTGGCCTGGTAGCGCATGCGTGTAATCCCAGCAACCTATAAGGGGGAGGCAGAAGGATCGCAACTTCAAGACCAGAGGTAGTCTGGGTAATTTAGCGAGACCCTGTCTCAAAAAAGAAAAAGTTAAAAAATGGGCTAAGGGTGCAGTTCAGTGGCACAGCACTTGCAAAGCATGTAAGCACGAAGCCCTGGGTTCAACCCCCAGTATGGCAAAAAAAAAAAAAGGGATTTTATCATGTCATGTCATATGAAGGAAATTGGAGTATAAGGCAGTCCAAATTTACTCACTCTAGCATTTGCATATATAAGGAAGATTGAACTACTTTTAAATTTTGTTTGTGAGTGTCCTGATTCTCATGCCAAGTATCTACTAACTTGCTGATGTTAACAATGATAATGAATGACTTATTCTAGAACAGGTGACTTACTAAAATATTTTATAGGGGATATCTATAAAAATTATATACAGATGATTTTCTAAATATTGGGGATGTAGCCCAGTGGTAGGGTCTTTCCTAATACTAACTCCACTTGCCCTAGGTGTGAAGCCCTAGGTTTGATCCTCAACACCAAAAAAAAAAAAAAAAAAAAAAAAAAAAAAAAAAAAAAAAAAAAAAAAAAAAAAAAGATTTACTTGTATTATCTCACTTGAAATACTACAAAAATCTTATGAGATGTATTACTATTTTCATTTTGCAAGTGAAGTTTGAGTTTGTATATTAAGTACACAATCTAAGATGACCAGTCAGTAAGTGACAGCTAGATGTTGAGGCTAGGTAGTAGGATTTCAGAGCTGAAGCTACATTGTAATCATTCTGATATATCACAACCCATTGTGCTAATCACACTGAGTCTGAAAACAAAAATCAAAGAATCTAGTATTCAAATAAGTAATTCCTCTAATTTCAGCTACCTCTTTTCCTTACCCTATGCAAAATTATATATGGCCTTTTACTTAGAAGCAGCTTCATAAGCTTTATAGAAGGGCAATAAAGGAGTACTCAGATTCAACTGGTTTCTTCAAAATTCTTATTGGTTTCAAGCATGTTAGTGTAGGCCTCATTGGCATCCATTACTACAGTCTTGGGTTATTTTTCCTTATGTTCTCTTCCTCTCTACCTTAGCGGACGCCTGGGTATCACCTACTTGCTATTAACATCGCCATAGCTCTTAGTGGCTGTAGAGGTCTCTTGAGACTCTGATACATCTTAATTAAGTTCCTGGCCACAGTGGCCCATACAGCCTCTGTTTTGGTTCACTTGTCTCTACTCTAGTGATCCTTGTGTAAGGTTTACTGGCTATTAAGTCAATTTACATGCCAGAGAGAGTGTGGAGTGGAGGCTAGTGAATGCAAGTTGGAACCTTCTTCTGCCTGACCATGATACTTGATCTCAATTCTGCTGGAACCTGTTAGGTAAATCAAGTCTATAGCAGTTTTATTCTAGAATTCAAAAAAGAATGGAGAAAAATAATGCATAAGACATTATCATGTTCAGGAAATAAGTAACTGAATATTGTAAAGATGACATATTTTACTTTGATAATGTATAAATTATAGAAATTTTAATAAAACTTCTAATAAGATTTGGGGGAAAGTAAGTTCATAAAAATGAACATAGAAGTCTCTGGAAATATAGAAAATCCAAAATAAGTATGAAATTTGAGGAAAAGGAGACAAATGGGATGGGGCATGTTCTACCATGTATCTAACTATTTCAGGAAAATTCTGCATACATACTGTTTTACTGACATTGATGGATTTTTAGTATGTCAACTTGGCAAGCTTAACCTACATTCAAAAACTTCTTTTCTAGTATTCTTCTGGACATTATCATAATGTTACCTAACTACGAAAAAATTGAAAAGAAGAAGAAAGTGGTCAATATATAGAGGGTGCCAAAAAATAAACATCTTGCAATGAAAACGTTACATGTTTCTGTTTTAAAAATCAGCATGTATTTTTGCTGATGTGATTTTAGAACATCATACTACACATTGCTGCCATAATTCAACTATAAACAGTAATACCTAGATAATAGTTCTTAAAATATGTGTGCATTTTTTGGCACCTCTCCTCCCGCAGTATATATGGCAATGTTCTCCCTTCTAAGTAACAATAAAATGCATATAAAAGCAATGGAATGGATCTCTACATAGTGAGAAAGAATAACAAAAGCATAATATTCATGTTGATGTTGTTGTTGTTGTTGTTGTTGTTAGGTGCTATCTAGTCATGTCCGACTCATAGCAACCCTCAGAGGGTTTTCAATGGCTGACTGTTTCAGGATTGCCTTGGAAGTGGGTTGCCACATCCTTCTACCCATTTTTGCTGTGCTGGGAATTGAACTCAGGACCTTAGAGACTACAGAGCAGTGCTTTACCAACTGAGCTAAATCCCAGACCCCATGTTAATGTAGATGATGTTTTAAAAAGTCCATTCTAAATTCTTGTGAGATTATAATTTGCTAAAACTTTCTGGAAAGTATGTTGGCAGTAAGTATTAGGTGATAATAATGTTCACACAACTGACTTAGAAATTTTACCCCATATAACCTAATCAAAAATAATGAGTTAATCATTCACTCATGCATAGTAATTTTCTTCTCAAACTTTTATCAGTAAAATTTTGAAATTACACATTGAATAAATGATGGTATATTCATATGATTTCAGCTTTACATGTAAGGTTTAACAAAAGCAATCCCATGAATAAACATACGTGAAAGTAACTACCAAAATCACTTTCTTAACATAATCTCAATTATAAAAATAAAAACATATGAACTGAAGGCAATAAACTAAAATCAGTTGCCTTGGGGATAAAATATAAAATATATTATTTGTATGTTGTTAGGTGCCGTCGAGTTGGTATCTGACTCATAGTGACCCTCATAGGGTTTTAAATGGCTGACTGTTTCCGGAGTGCCTTGGGAGTGGATTGCCTGGTCCTTCTCCCATTTTTGCGGTGCTGGGAATTGAACTTGGGACCTCAGAGACTGCAGCGCAGTGCTCTACCAACTGAGCTAAATCCCAGCCCCATTATTGAAAAGCAAAGATGTCATATTGAAGACGAAGGTGCGTCTGACTCAGGCCATGGTATTTTCAGTGGCATCATACGGTTGTGAAAGCTGGACATTGAACAAGAGAGACAGAAAAAGAATTGATGCTTTTGAATTGTGGTGCTGGAGACGTCTATTGAATATACCATGGACTGCCAAAAGAACCAACAGATCTGTCCTAGAAGAGGTACAACCAGAGTGCTCCTTGGAAGCAAAAATGGCCAAACTGC